>CAIGRS010049279.1:0-19942 GCA_903798395.1 Fraxinus floribunda | reverse complement strand
AGGGTGTGAAATGAGTTGTATAATTAAAACAAATGTAGTGGGGTAGGTGGTAGGGTGGATGTATAGGTTAATTTAATTATATTATATCATTATTAATTAAAATTATAAAAACTTGATAAATGAAAAAAAAAAGTTGAAAATCTGATTTTTTAAAAGGTCAAACTTAATGTCTGATTTAGTGTAATTACCACTTTTTCTTCTGCCAGTGACTAATGAGTATAGGGCCAATATGCTTTCTTAGGGCAAGACTACCCTTCTAGGCCCAAGGAGGACCAACAACAAGTCATAGAATATGGCTCGATTAAACTTGCAAAGAGTGATGGGCCTTAAATGAGCTGTGTAGTGAAATTTTGTGCATCTGAATTCGAGATCACATCTGGTGTTCCAGTTTGGACCTGAACCGCACATGACAATTTAGTCCATGGACGACCCATTTTCCCACGGAAGAATTAGGCCCACTACCTTTCAAAAATAACTAATTTGAATAATAACCGATAAACTAATTAAATAACTTGATCACTTAATTAATACTTGGAAACAATACATAAATAAGATTTTTAGTATACGCCATTTCAAAACTAAGGGTTGAGGTTCTAAATTTCAAAAATCAGGTTTTCATTAAAATTATTTATGATTTAATTAATTAATTATATATTTTATTAATAAATATATAAAAGTCACATATTTATGCGATTTGGTCACAATTCAGAAATTTTAAGATCACGATTTAAAAAATTTGTAGGTCACAATTCGTTTATCAGTCACAAATTAAAAATTTAAAGGTCACAATTTGTTCATTGGTCATAAATCACAAAATTTATAAGTCATAACTTATTCTATGATCACAGCACATCAAATCAATTGGTCACAAATTATTTCGAGATCGCAAAACATCAAATTAATTGATCACAAATTATTTCGAGGTCCCAAATTAAAAAATTTATACGTCACAATTTAATTCATTGATCACAGATCAAAACATTATAGATCACAATTTATCCATAGGTCACAATGAACCAAAATATCGATCACATACATCGACAATATTTGGTCACAAACTACCAACAACACCACAATAACCATTGCCACACCGCCAATGCACTGCAACCATAGCCAACACTCCTAAACCACCTATCGATCATCGAAGTTCTGCTATAACCACCGTAACCTTGAAATCGTCGTCGCCGCCTCCACCATCGTCACTACCACCACCATGGTTCACCTCGCCACAACACCACAATAACCACTGCCATATAGCCTGCACCGTAACCATAGCAAACACTCCGTAGCCACCTATCGATCATCGAAGTTCTGCCACCAACAAACGTAGCCAACACTTCGCAACTGCCAGACCAGATCTGCTGCTAACACTCCTCCACAAACATACACTCTGCCACCAACAAACAATAAACCAGATCTCTGTCATCAATGCAACCACCAGATCTCGCCGCCATCAAACCACCAGATCCGCCACCACCACGACCGTCCCTCGCTGCAACCACCATTTTGCTAGCTCCTGTAGCGACACCTCACTGTGACCAGGCGACGGCAGTGACAACTGACAGTGAATTAGAAAAGAGAATGGAGGAGAGGGGAGAGGAGGGGCGATGCTAAAGAGAGAATGGAGGAAAGGGACGGTTTGGTTGAATGGAGGGGAGGGATTTGGTTTGTAATTTAATTTTAGGGTTTGGGTGTATTAATTTATAATATTTAATTATTAATCAAAACATGAATTTTGCAATAATAAAATTGATCTTGTAATTTTGAAAATAGTAACTTAAATCTGGGTCTATGTGTAATTTCCTCTTAATACTTTTTAAACTATCAAAACCACAAAACCCAATTCAAATTCCAGATATCCAAAAATCTGGTAGCATCCATGGCAGCTTTCTTCTTCATGCTTATTGAGAAAATTAAACTTATTCTTCGATTCCAATTACCTCCGGAATCCATTCCAAACAGGTCCTTGAGGACCAACTCAGGAAAAAGATAATCTTATCCTTCCCGAAATACTAGGTTCCCAAATTTTAGTCGTATTCGGGTAAATGGAAATCAAGTTCGATGAGGAATGAAGATGATGATTTTTTGGTAAGATTCAAGTTTGGGTTTGACGAGAAGATAGGAAAACGAAACACGTTATAGTGTTGGTAATATTAGTGGGAAACTGAAAATTTTGAGCCAAATGCGATGGTGATGCTTGATGGTTTATGTAAACATGTGTTGGTGCAAGAGGCAATGAAACTTTTGGGTTAATGTGTGAAAATGATACTAGTCAAAAAGTGGTTGTATACACTGTTGTAGGGGAAGACTTTTGCAAGACGTGTGAGTTTGAAGGCTGAAGCTATGTAATGGGGTCATTTCAGATGCTTTTAGCTATTCCAAATGTTTGTCATACATTTTTTTTTTCCATCATTTTTTTAGTGATAAATATTATTTTTTTTTTAATAAAAGTGACATTGTATATGACTTTTTAACTTTTTATATGATACATGGATTGACTGAATTGGTAGATGATGGTGGTGATGAATTGACTTAAAAATACTTGGCATTTTGATTGTCTTTTTTTTGCCGATGAACCGACTTAAAAATGCTTAGTGGTGAACAAAGAAAGAGGATGGATGATAATCGTGTCACTTTTTTTTATTATTACTGTCACTTTATTGAAGTAATTCCAATGTTTTAATTTGTGTTTTGTCACTTTTTTTTAAAATTTTTGTCACATCTTTTAGTGTTTGTCACTTTTTTAAATTTCTGTCACTTTTTTAGTACGTCACTTCTTTGAACTTCTGTGATTTCTTTTTAGTATTTGTTACTTTTTTCAATCACTTACTTGAAATTTCTATCACTTTTTTGAGTGATAAACATTATGTTTTAATAAAAGTGGGTTTGTATATCATTTTTAATAACATGTGACATTGTGTCACTTTTTATACAAAAATGTGACATTTAATTTTCCACGATGTTTTTTACTTCCAAAATACTTTTTTATCAAAAAATCCCTAATTTTTGGCGTATTTTTGTAAGTTGCCCTTTTCCCACGACCTCAACCCTAATTTGCCCTAGTTTACATTCTTGCAACTACTAATGTAACAGGTTGCAAAAATGGAGCTTTAAATTTTTATATTTAAAAATGAAAAATGTCAACTGCTTGTAGACTTACTCAACCTTTCACAGGTAGAGCGGGATTCCTTGATCAATGTACCGATCCAAGTTCGAACAATTGTCATCCCTACCTCGTACATGTCCTCCTAATGAAATCTTCACACCTGCTACAATTCCAAGGTGTCAAAACTTCACTAAACCCCCTATAATCCTTCGTGTGTTATCTTAAAACTCAACGAGTTATGTCAAGATTATATTTGGAAGATGTACAAGAGAACAACAAAAATAGAACAACCATTTTCACTAAATTTAACGAATTGCCTAATTTTCATTCAAATTTAACGAACCTTTTGTTCCATGTAATTATGTCAAAATGCCGATGGCTATAATATTTTCTAAAAACCATAGATTTTTCAAAAAATAAATGAAAAATTAATAATGTATGCCTGCTTGAGCATTTACGAACCATCACAAAATAAGATAGTTGATAACTGTAACCACACTTGAGAATTCATCACATGCACAAAAATTCTAGGATTATGCCACTTTGTAGAAGGGTTTGACATGTGCAGTGACGAAGCGTAGGTGTCAGCAGATGATTAGATGAAACAAATTGATTGTATATTAAAAAATCTAATGTTAGAATATCACGTGTCATTATGTCAATCTTTCTATCAAATATTGTAGTATGATTGAATTTTCTATTGCATAGATATTCAGAAACAAAAAATAATAATTTTTTTCTAGTAAACCCATCCTGTCCAACTACGCTTTCACAAATCACAATCAACTTTCTTTAGTATATATTTTTAATGATTAATGACGAATAAACCCTATAACGTTGGATACAAGATACCGTTGAATTTAGCAACCATTGACTAGTAGATACAATAAGTGTGTCAAAAAATGTGCACCAAACCCTCCTTTATTGCTCCTCCAATTAGTATGCAATAAATATTTGTACAACTACAATGCCGATACGGCGATTAATTCTAATCATTAGTAAAATATTACGGAGGTAATGAAGAACAATTTGTCAGTTGTCACATTATCAAACACATACATACATACATACATACATACATACATACGTGTGTGTGTGTGTGTGTGTGTGTGTCACAATTTCATTAAACAATAGGATGATGGTCAACTATTGCATACATTTTATATTAATCAATAACGTGCTTATTTTTAACTTTATTAATGATAATTAATTAAACAATATGATGATTGCTAATTGTCATATAGACTCAAATGCTTTATATTATAATCAATAAATTGTTTATTTTTAACTTTGTCGCTACAATCATAAGTAAGCAATAAACAAATATTTATTTTAGAACTTACATATTATTTATTAAATAAATTTATATACTTATTAGTAAACAAAAACAATTTACTTATGTCAATCAACTTATTGGTTCCTATTACACATAAAATCCATTGTGAGAAATGTCTCATCTCGTAAAAATCATTATGATGGTGAGAAATTAATTTAATTCGAATATTATTTGAATCAAACATCATATTTACAAAAATATTCTTATCTACAAAATATGTTATTATTGTTCTTTAATTTTTTTGTTGAGTATTTATTAAGGTTTCCCTTTACTTAAATCCAAAGAATATATAATTAATGAAAAAATAATAACGTAACTTTCGACTGACACACGGTTGGGATCTATTCGAAGTACCCATTTTTCCAAGCAAAATTAATTGTGTCCCCACGTGAAACATGGGGTTGATGTGATCGAATTCCCAATGAATTCTGCTATTATGTTGATTGAAGCAATAATTAAAGTGTCTTAGGAATTACAAACTATTAATTAATTATTATTAAATTCTTGTCAGACTATTTTAAGTTCAAGATATTAGTGCGTTTTAAACGTATCTTTTAGGTGCAGATTTGATTTCATATTTTATTTAAAAAAAAAAATTTAAAAATTTATATATTCACAACTAAACACGTCTCAATAAAGATAGGTATATCTAAATCGTCCCATTAATAAGTTAAAGGCTTTAATTATTTATCAAATTCATTGGTAGGAGGAACGATCTTCAAAATAAAAATTTCGAAAGGAAGATAAATTTTAATTGAAAATTGTTCATTTGAAATTATAATAAAGTGAAGAAGAACTATGAAAAGGTAACATATAAAAAATAATAATTTATGTAATCGTTAATTTTATTTTTTATTTTTGAAATCATAATTAGATACTTGTTGAACTACCAAAATGTCATAATTTCTCTCCACGAAAGTGAAATGAAAATGGCAATGGCGAATGGGGACTAAGCTTAGGTAACATGGTCTTTAGGACCCACAGTGACCACAAGCCAGCCGTGATTGCGCACTCGCAGCCTTCACAATCAATTCACCCAACTAGTCTATTGTTTGATCTTCTCTAACTCGCCCATGATAACAAAACCCTGAGGAACTTTGTTTTGATAAGTACACTCCAAACGGGGCTCGACATGAGCCTCGGCTCGATTCTACAGAGTCGCGAGCCCCATCGGCTATGATTTTTCTCGAGCCGAGCAACGGGCTACCTGAACCGACAACCAAATTGACACCCTTACCTCTATGCCATTGACATATATCAATTCCCTATAATCAAAGAGGACTCCCATCCTCGATCAAAGCAAGATGACATTATCCATAGTTAACTGATAATCTATGCCATATTGTTTTTATGTTGTCAAATTATTGAATTTTACTTATTTTGGGTTAATTTTTGTTTATTTCAGTGTTCTCCTTTCAAAGCTATTGCAAAGGAAATAATAATCAATTGGTCATTGGATGGAAAGCTTAGGTATCAAATTTCACATTTTGAAAATTTAAAAACGTGAATTAAATTAAAGAAGACGTGGATTGCACAAATAAATGGACTCAAGGGACTAAATTGCATAAATTATGAAGAATGAGGCCTCGAAGACAAGTATCATATTATATGGGTCTTTGAACATGGTAATTGAAGGGGAATCAAATTCTATTTAATGTAGAATTCAAGAAAACTGGAGGCATGAAAGTCCAATTGAAATTGGAACCCTTTTGAGATTAAAATAGTGGGGGGCGGATGGAATTAAAAAAGGGTAAATAGATTACACGCACATACACGGCCAGAAATTGGAAGAACACGACGAAAAGACGGAAGACGGCGGCATAATTGAAGAAAATAATTCCAATTTCTTGTGCAAATAATTCATTAATAATTGTGAAAGGAATTTGAGTATTAAACACGTTGGTCAATTTTTCGATGATGTCATTTAAACTTTCTTTGTTTAATTCTGACATTATGTTAGGTTAGATTATTTTTGTACTAGAATTACGATGAACATTGTATTATAAAATTTTTATTTTTGAATTTTTTTATATTAAAGCACGTTTTTAATTTTAAATGATTTAGATGTATTTTTTTTTTAACAATTATATGCATAATAGTTGTATAAGTTTTGTGATTTTTTTTACCTTCGAAAAATTGAAAATAAGTTAGATATAGTGTCAATTGTCATGGGGGATAAACATATACCGCCATATTCCATATGATCTTGGAAGTATTCATAAATCTTTAATACATTTTCAAATGTTTGCATTCGCCATAAAAAAATAAAAATAAAAATAGTTGGTAAGAATATGTTTAATTTTACTCAAGAGTGACTGTTAAACAAATTAGGAATATTGCTCTTCATAATTGAATCGTGTTGTCGAATTCCTAAGGTTCGGGTTTAGTGGGGATTGATATAATGGGATTCAGAATCCTAATACGTTTTTTTTATCATCATGTTTTTATAAAACTTGCATAAATTATAATCTTATCTTTATTTTAGTTAAGTTAGGCCTGGCATTTATAAGTAGATTATTTAATTTATAGGAAAAATCAAAAATTTCAGTTGTTCCGATTACTAGTACAATCTTTGTGGTACGATACTTGAATTCAAAATCCATCTTAATACTTATTAATGAATCGTGCACTTGCGATATTTTACTCTAACAATATGAATTATGCTACATGTACACCAAGGCCCCCTCACATGTGAGGAGGCTGTACACCATGCTGTATAGCATGGTGTACAACCATCATTATTCCAAACAGTATTTTTGTGAACATTAACCACTGCGGGAATCATGGCTTTCCGCTCCCTAGATTCCTGCCTTTATATACAGAAAACCTAGGGACACCTATCCATTCTGAATATAACCCTTTTTAAAAGATACGCCATCGAGTAAAGCACCTATATATAAATATTCCACTCCCGAAGAAAAATTTTAGATACAATTTTAATACCAAAAACTTTTATTCTTTAAATTTCCATTTAATATCCTATTTTGCAGGTCCAAACCGCAACAAGTTGCCATCAAGCGTCAAAAAGCATAAAGTAAATAAGTATCCCAAGAAAGAAGATTATTCGAATTCGAAACTTCGAATCAGACTACTTTTAAGAGGAACCAAACTCTTGAATAGACTCAGTAGGGACTAGGAGCCTCTCAAGTCATTAAAATTCCTTTCAATATTATCCTACAAATTTAAATAAATCAATAAAAAAGAATAAAGTTGTAACATATATACAAGTTTTATATAACTAAATTCTTGTGATCAAAAGTGAAGATTCTGCTGCATATCCTTTTTGCTTTATTTGATACCTGAAATTATCAGTGCATTCCAATTGTGCATTTAAGTCTCCAACTTTGTTTTCTTTGTAAAAAACATTGGATACCCACATGTGGATGTATGTAAATAAATATAGTGTTTCCACTGCAAAATATTTATTTTCACACCAAATTTTGAGGCTTTGGATGTGGGGAACAAGGCATCCTAAAAGTAGACACATTGCCAAAACGAAATAAAAAAAAATACCATTTTATTCATACTCCAGACTCGTTGAGCTTACCCTTTTTTTAGATTATATTCAGTACTATTGACAACAATATTGTATCAGAGCTAGATAGAAAACTAAATAGTTAATTCCATAGGCGGTAATTATACTTTACTTTAGTGTCAATTAAGTAAGTGTGTTTCAATTTCATTTTATCGTGTAACTATACTTTAATTTAATTTCAATTAAGAAAACTTTTTCCAATCTCATTGACAAAAATATGTAATGCGTAAAAAAGAATAATGGCCATCATCCGTATTCGTTAATTGCTGATATATAGAATAATTGAAATAAATGACATACTTCATTTTCTTGCTAACCTAATTACTAATTCTTCGGTATGTATACTGCTGGAAGTTATGCTAATCTTACTCATTTCTTTTATATTTAGTGTAGATTAAAATAAATTGTTCAATAAATTCTGATAAAAGTTAATGAAACATATAATTGAAAAGTAGTGGATCCCATGAAATCTCAGAGTGAAATTAATTATTAAATTTGACTTAAAATTTTAATATAAACCAACACAGGAGTTTGGTTTAATAATTTAAATGAGTCGAGATCCGGTATGAGATAACAACAGTGTAAATACTAGTTATTAGAGTTCAACATTCAAATAGAAAAAACACGCATTTCGAAATTATTAAAAAATTGAATTTATTATTATTATTATTATTATTTATAGTAAATGCTACTTAATAAAATACCATATTAAACATTTTAAGTAGTTGGAACTAATTTGGTGATAAGTCCTCGCATTGATGATGATTAAAAATAAAAAATAAAAAAATCATAATATTGGTTAATGTCCTACCAAATATGTTATGTGTGAGCAATATTTTTTTATTTTTCATTATGAGAGGTTTTGAATGGATCCCTGCCAATCTGTCAAGAATAAAACATAAAACCTAACTAACGTGTAAAGGGTTTAAAACGACGAGGTCTTGAATAAAGTAAATATGTTAGTCAATATTTGAAAGTAAATATAACAAATTTTGGTTGAAAAATAGTTTTTAGTTAATTTTATTACATAAAAAAACACAACTTCCTTTTATCAGTTAATTTTAGGGATAATTGCAGCAGTGATCCCAAATATTTGATTTTTTTAAAAAAAAAATTTACTTTAATTTTCACTTTGTGTTAAAACATAATTCTAAACCTTTCAAAACTTAAGACATGAGGTCCGCACCACCGCCACCACGACTCCCCTCACCCAAACCAACCAACCACCCTAATTAAAGTAGCCCCATGGAAGGGACTTCATCAGACTCAAGCCGTGGTCAATAATCCGACGCGAGTAAGGAAAATGGAAAATTGCAACTTTTCAATTCCAATTTTAACACAACAACGATAAAAGATGAGGCAATATCACTTGTTCTATCATTATTTTTTGTCCGGTCCGTATCCCCTACACCACTCGCGTCGCGTGTGCCAGCAATTCTCTTAAAAGCCGCACATAACGCACAGCAGAAATTAGCTGCCTTCACTTCTCTCACGATCTACCATCTATTCAACACAGCTTCTCCCCATTTCTTTCAAAAAAATTCCTATAGGTGTAGTCAATGGCCGTGGAAACTATACTTCCAGATCTAGGAACGGAGATTCTGATTCCGGTTTGCGCCGTCGTCGGAATTGCCTTCGCGCTAGTCCAGTGGCTGTTCGTGTCCAAGGTTAAAGTTGTCCCCGAGATATCGAACTCCGCCGATGGAAAATACTTCACTGATTCACTCCTTGAGGAAGAGGAAGGCATCAATGATCACTCTATAGTTCATAAGTGCGCCGAAATCCAATCCGCCATTAGTGAAGGTATATTTCTATTACGTGCACGAGTTTAGACATACGTTTTATGATATGGAATTTGATTAATTTTGGTTTTGAAGACGTGAATCTGTTGTGGTTTTGACTTGCAGAATCATGTATCTGTGTGAATGAGTATGCATTGAATTCGTAGTTCTTGTGTAATTCAGTTCCGGTGGTTAATTTTTTTTCCTTTACTGTTCATATGCCCGTAAAATATAGTTATGCATTTTTAATTCCAATATCAACAAAGAGTGTCTTTTTTTCGCTTCTTTCACCTCAGTTTTAATCCATATGCAACTCTCTCTCTCTCTCTCTCTCTCTCTCTCTCTCTCTCTCATACACGTACACATAGAAAGACACGTATTTCTGTGTGAAGACTCAAAATGCGTGAGTGTGTGTTTTCCGTTGTTTTTC
Source organism: Fraxinus floribunda (assembly GCA_903798395.1). NCBI lineage: Eukaryota > Viridiplantae > Streptophyta > Magnoliopsida > Lamiales > Oleaceae > Fraxinus > Fraxinus floribunda. Next base: position 9,754 of record CAIGRS010049279.1, on the reverse strand, counting down.
TTTCTATTATCTTCATTACTTTCTCCTCTGGTTGAAGGAGGAAATGTGTGAACATTTGGTTTTCTGCATTTTATAATTCGTATTATTGCTTTGCAAAAAATTAAAGTGCTGACTTCTCGGCTTTCATTTTTACCGAGGCAGTGTGATTGAGGATTCCGTAGATATTGCTTCTTTTGTTGTTATTTCATAGTTCAATGTTTTACGTTTTCTCCTTTGACACGTGTGCAGAGGCCCAAAATTATTCAAAATTATTAGTATTAGCGACAAAATGTTGACGCGATTATTAGTTTTTTTCTTTTATATTTTTTTGGTGACTCCGTGGCAGTTGTCATTTTCTTTATGGTTGATCTGAGGAGAAATTTTTATCTCTATTTACCTGGCAAGTTGTTCTAATTATTGCTATGTTTCACCATTGGCACCTGTATCGGTGTGTCGTTCTAAATTTAGTATTAGGTTTGGCATAAGATTACAGTTGTGGGCCTATCTTCATCAACATTCCATCATTTGATTTCATCTTTGTTGCTCTCTTATAATAGATTGGATCCGAGACAACTAGATTATTTGAAGTGGTTCACCTGAGGGACTTTGGATTCTGAAAGAAAACCAAACCAAAATAATGACTAAAAGTCTAAAAGGCCTAGTATTTCGAGTGATGTGATTTCTTTAGTGATGACTCCAGTTATGATAACGATTTTTTTTTTCTGCAGCCTACTTAGGATTGATTTGTAATTTTAAATTGAGATGAGATGACTACGCTAATTTTTTAGGCTAAAGGATAAGCATGTAATTGCTGTTTTGTTCTTAAATCTTCTTCCTCCTCAAGACCCCCACTTGAAGGGGCTTCTATCAATTTTCAAGAAGAAAATCATTGAAGCGTTTGCTATTTATGCAACTCAACAAAGGCTGATCGAATACTAAGCTACAGCTTCTTATCCCCACCCCTGGGAGGGAAGAAAAAAAAAGGAGAAGAAGAAGAAGAAAACCACCAAAGCTACAGACGATTTTAATGAATAATTAGATTTGTCCAACAATGTGGTTCTTGAGTAGCTGCAATTCTACTTGCTGATGGTGGCGGTCTGAAGTTGTGGGGCATCAGTGAATGATGCATATTTGCTAGCTGTTCTTTCTCTTTTTGGTTTTAAATTCGAATTTCTTTATGCTTTAGGAAATTATAATATTGACCTTTTTTGGCAGCATATATTTTTTGAATTTTAAAGAATAGAGTACACCAATAATTACCTGTTCATCAATTAAAATCTCCAAGTCTTAAACCTCTTTTGATGAGCTAGTTATGACTTGTGCTATGTCACAGGTGCAACATCATTCCTTTTTACTGAGTATCGGTATGTTGGTATTTTCATGGTTGCTTTTGCCGTGCTGATCTTCGTCTTCCTTGGCTCTGTGGAGGGATTCAGCACAAAGATGCAATCTTGTACATATGACAGCACCAAATTGTGCAAACCCGCTCTTGCCACTGCCGGTTTTAGCACCATATCCTTCATACTTGGTGCCATTACTTCTGTGGTTTCTGGCTTTCTTGGAATGAAAATTGCCACCTATGCTAATGCCCGAACTACTTTAGAGGCTAGGAAAGGTGTTGGAAAGGCTTTTATCGTTGCATTTAGATCTGGTGCAGTCATGGGATTCCTCCTTGCTGCAAATGGTCTTCTGGTGTTGTACATTGTCATCAACCTGTTCAAATTATACTATGGTGATGACTGGGAAGGCCTATTTGAGGCAATAACTGGTTATGGACTTGGTGGATCTTCAATGGCTCTTTTCGGCAGAGTTGGTGGAGGTATTTATACAAAAGCTGCTGATGTAGGAGCTGATCTAGTGGGCAAGGTGGAAAGGAACATCCCAGAGGATGACCCAAGAAATCCAGCAGTATAGATACCGTTACATTGGGCTGCCAAAAATTTCTTAAAATTATTTGCTTCTTGCATTTTCAACTTATTTTTGATGATATTTCAGGTCATTGCAGACAATGTTGGTGACAATGTTGGGGATATTGCTGGTATGGGGTCTGATCTCTTTGGTTCATATGCTGAATCATCCTGTGCAGCCCTTGTTGTTGCTTCAATATCCTCTTTCGGAATCAATCATGAGTTTACTGCTATGCTTTATCCTCTTCTAATCAGCTCCGTTGGAATCCTTGTTTGTTTGCTCACCACCTTGTTTGCAACTGATTTCTTTGAGGTCCGGAATGTTAAAGAAATTGAACCAGCATTGAAGATGCAACTTATTATCTCCACAGCATTGATGACGGTTGGAATTGCACTTGTGAGCTGGATTGCACTTCCATCCTCCTTCACTATATTTAATTTTGGAGTCCAAAAGGAGGTTAAAAACTGGTAGGTTCTGCATGTTCATTTGTGATGTATCACAACTTTTTTTTTTTGTTTGCATTTGATTAGTCCAATCTAATCCTTGCTCTCATTATAGGTTAACATTTAGATATAGTGACCAAAATTATCCCTTTAAAAGTACCTTCATGTTAAGTACATTAAAGTTGGAAAGCTTAGTTTTTCCCTTTGGCTGAAAAATATTGTAATGTTCAATTATATCATTTTCTCTGTCTCTACATGTGCACGCGCATAGGGGAATATGCATAGATGCATATATTTATGTCTTTTTCGTGTTCTTTTTCCTCAAATTTCAATCAGCAAATGATTTTCAACTTGCAGGCAACTGTTCCTATGCGTTGCTGTTGGTTTGTGGGCTGGGCTTATTATAGGATTTGTTACGGAGTACTATACAAGCAATGCTTATAGGTAAGTTTCTGGACAGGTTGTATATTTCATTGGAAGTGTGTTGTGCATATTAACAATCTCTAATTATTGTCAGCCCCGTGAAAGATGTTGCTGATTCCTGTCGAACTGGAGCAGCTACCAATGTCATTTTTGGGCTTGCATTGGGATACAAATCTGTCATCATTCCAATTTTTGCCATAGCAATTAGCATTTTTGTCAGTTTTACTTTCGCTGCAATGTATGGTATTGCAGTAGCTGCCCTCGGTATGCTGAGTACCATAGCCACTGGTTTGGCTATCGATGCCTACGGTCCCATCAGTGACAATGCTGGGGGTATCGCTGAGATGGCGGGAATGAGTCACAGAATTCGAGAGAGAACTGATGCCCTTGATGCTGCCGGAAACACCACTGCAGCTATTGGAAAGGTATATAATTTGTAGCTTCAGGAAATTTCCCGCTTTCGACAAATTTTGTGCCATCGCCAAAGCATGCATGTGGAGAACGTTTGTCTGCATGCACGTTCATGTATTAGTATTGGACTTAGTGCTACTAACAAAGAGGTAGACGCTTCATGCATTAACATTTGGTACTCTTGCAATTAACTTCCTTTAGGAGTGTTTGGTGGTGAATGAGCCACTCCTACAAGCTACTACCACTAGTCCAAGTTCATTTCTGGGATATATTCTGGTTCTGTACTCAAGCCACTTCAGTCTTCAGAGCTACAGAATACTTCCGTGTGTCAGTAGGCAGAGTCTTAGTGATATTATCATCTTTAACAAAATATTCTTCCTCACATTTCAGGGATTTGCAATTGGGTCGGCTGCCCTCGTGTCCCTTGCCCTCTTTGGTGCCTTTGTGAGCCGTGCGGCCATTTCAACTGTAGATGTCTTAACTCCAAAAGTATTTATTGGTTTGATTGTGGGAGCTATGCTTCCTTACTGGTTCTCGGCCATGACAATGAAGAGTGTGGGCAGTGCCGCTCTTAAGATGGTTGAAGAAGTGCGGAGACAATTTAACACCATCCCTGGTCTCATGGAAGGCACTGCCAAGCCCGACTATGCCACTTGCGTCAAGATTTCCACAGATGCCTCTATTAAGGAAATGCTTCCTCCAGGTGCACTTGTCATGCTCACTCCACTCATTGTTGGCATTTTCTTTGGTGTGGAAACTCTATCTGGTGTCCTTGCCGGTTCCCTTGTCTCAGGTGTGCAGGTAATGTCATGGGATTTGCTATATCGAAATTAAGATTTATTGTATATGCACTAAATTTTGATTTCGCTGCACTGAAATGTCGCAATTAATATCATGACACCTCTCATATGAATGCCTGCAGTAAAAATAAGACTGGCTCAGATGTCATACTGTATTTTAGACAATAAATTCCCTACGTCTATTTTTTAGTTTCTCTGGGATGTGATCTGACAGTTTGGTCTTGCTGTTTTACTTGCGCAGATTGCAATCTCTGCATCCAACACTGGTGGTGCTTGGGATAATGCCAAAAAATACATTGAGGTAATTTTTCTACAACACATGAAATTTAGAATAAATTGTTTAGATTTGTGACTAGGGGTGGATATTGTTACATTTGGTTCTGGTTCAAAGGGAATTGAATCGAACCATGAACCAATGATTTTTTTTTTAAAGATATGGAACCAAAACGGAATCGAACCATTTGGTTCGGTTTGGTGTAGTTTGGTTTTAGTTCTATTACTTAAATTTTCAAATGAAAAATGCTTATTAAAATTTTCACTTTATCCATAAGTTAGTAATATATACATAAATGAAAAAAAAATAAAAATACATCAAACATTGAGCAAATGTATTGGTAGCTGTGGTACAAGAGTCCGAGTGTCTAAACTTGAAAATGAGAGAAATGAATTACAATTTAGATCTAAGGGTTGGCCGCTTGGTTTGATAGGTGATAAGGTAAATTTAATGGTGAGTAACATTTTTGTCCATTTCACACTTGTAATTTTTAAAGTCGGAACTTTCTTGGTGTGGTTCACCGATTTATAAAAAGAAAAAACATATAAAAAATAATAATAAAAGTTGAGATTGATTCTCAGTTTTGGGTCATGGTTCTAGAACCAGAATCGGAACCAAATGGTTCCCAATTCTAAGAACCAATTTTTTTTTTTTTTGGTAGAACCAAATTTTCGGTTTGGTTCAGGTTTGGTATGGTATGGTCATTTTGTCGACCCTATTTGTGACACTTTGTGCTGTTGATTTTGGGTCGATAGGCTGGTGCCTCGGAACATGCAAAGAGTCTGGGTCCGAAAGGATCCGATGCCCACAAGGCAGCTGTGATTGGAGACACAGTTGGTGACCCTCTGAAGGACACATCTGGACCGTCTCTGAACATTCTCATTAAGTTGATGGCTGTCGAGTCGCTTGTGTTTGCCCCGTTCTTTGCTGCACATGGTGGCTTGCTCTTTAAAATTTTTTAAAATGAGAACAAAATGTCCTGTACCTTTACGTCCCCCTCATATTTTCTGATTCGCTGAAGTTTAATTTTCTGTGTTGTTTCTATAAGTTTAACCTATGTAAGAATTAGGTTTTTTAAGAAATTTTCCATGTGGGGGCTACTGATTAATCTTGTCAAGGGACATCATTTATATATTTTTTTTATTCTTTTTTTTTTCCCGAGTAAATCTGTGCATGTTGGGAAAATTGAGCTGGAGGTTCTCAATCAATGTGTATAATCGTGTTTTTAATAATAATAATAAACAAATTTGAATTCTTTAATATCAATGTAGATTAAATTGGTGCACTCGAGATCAATGGGCTACAAATTTAAAATGTTAAAAGAGATTCAATTTTAAAAAACAAAAATAAAGGTTGAACATCTATTTGTACAAATTAGTTAGTTTGGAAGTTCTGCTACAATTTCCCCGTTTTCAATTTTAGGAACGTCAAATTGATAAAATAAAATAAAATTTGACACCTGCCATTTTTATAGTGGTGGAACAATTAAGGAGACAATATTAGTATTTAAAGAAAAATGACAATTCAACGTTTGAACCAAATTAATGATTGTAGTCTTCTTCAATGACAATTTTCATTAGGCAGCGAAATAAATTCAAATTGCACTTAAAAAACTTCTTTATCAGTAAATATTTTCGAATTAAGCCAGACGTACAGAACCGAGCTTCACAGAGGTCTTACCGACCCTCACAATGAGGTGGGTCCCGAGCTGATAAAAAATTGTAAAATTGGTTCAAAATTTTTTCCCGCCTCCTCCTTGTGTCTGATCTGTGAAGCTTCCCTTCTGTAAGTGTAGCAAGATTCAATATTTTCACTATAAGGTGTGTTTGATTGCGAATGTGAAAAATGGATGGAAATAAAATGTTTTACTGGGAATTGAATTGTCTAGAATTTGTTTTGCTACGAATTGTAATTAATTGTGTTGATTGATATAATTTTCCACTTGAAAAATGTTGAAAGTTTGATGTCCGTTTGTCTTCATTTTTTTATGAAAATTATCAATTAAAGTGATAAATTTTTCTAATATTGCATCTAAAATTTGTTCCCATTACCAAAAAGTAAAAAAAAAAAATTTAAAAAAATTAGAAAAAATTATCATACCGAATACTATTCGTTTGACTTTGTTTTGCATATAAATTGTCAACAAAAGTGAAAATTCTTTTTACAATGGTTGATAGAATTTATTGTCATTGCTCAAGCAAAAAAAAGTTGGAAATTGTGAAAGTCAAGCAAATGTGCATCAAATGGTTGTACCTAGAAAAATGTAGGAAAAACAAAAGTCCAACTATCAAACATCTTTAATTGGCTAAAGTTGAAAAATATTTTATTTTTCCACCCATTTCCTAGGCTATCAAACTGGGCCATAATTAGAAGCCATAACAAACTTTCTTATCAGATAAACTTTACTTGTATTGGAACATATCCCTAAAACACCATATGCTAACATTTATCACTTAAAATATGGTCACCTTTTTGTAAATAATACCTTTTTTTTTTTACCGACGTGGGAGAAAAGTCACCATCTTCACTCTTGTCATTTAGTAGTTTAGAGAGAGAATGAGGGGGTAGGAGTGAGAAGTAACTGGATATTTGCCTAACAGGACAACCATCTGGTTGGAGTTTTAGGGTTTTGGGGACATGGGCAGGCTTATACAAAAAAATTGCCGTTCTAATTTCTGTTTTATTTCAGAAATGAATTTCAAGATTGTGGCAAAGAATAATACTATTTAAGTTATATTAAGCATAAGTTTATGTGATGGAGTCAAATTATAAAAATAAATAAAATAATAAGTCGGTAACTAATTGAACCTCGTAAATGTAGGAATTTGAGAATCGTTTAGAAAATTCAATCACATAACTGACATCTAGAAGTTAGTAGTATAGATTCATAGTATTACGCAACTAAAGAAAATTACTAGTTAAAATTTTTAGATGATATGATCCGAATTAATAGAGAAGAGTAGTTTATTTAAATTTTAGAATACAGGGTTGTTACTAATGAAATCAAAATGGTAAAAATCAAGGATTAACAAGAGTAATTTGCATTTTTTTGGGTTAATATCAAAGTTTTTGTTAGCAAAATGGAAAGTAGTTATAGTAGTACAAATTTCAATACAATAACACAAGGCAGGCACCATCCTGGTAGTAGCAACCCTCAGGCCACTCCCTCCTCCTCCTCCCCTCCTTGGTAATGGTTTAAGTTTTGCAGGCGCCTCTCTCTCTCTCTCTCTCTCTCTCTCTCTCTCTCTCTCATAACCTGCTATAGGCTTTTCTACACTATCTCTACAAATATATTTAGATCCTATCAGAAATTCAGATCAACAAAATCTAAACATGGTGGGGGTCTCTTTCTATCTCTGTGTGTAAAAACCAGTCTTTAAATTTTCAGCTCTAAATTGATGATTTTTGTTGCAGTTGGAGAATTCATCAGAGCTTCCCCAGTGGCTTTTGGTCCTCTTGACAGACAAGTTCTTCAACTCCTGCTTAATTCATGAGGGTGTTAAGAAGAATGAAAAGAATGTCTTTTGCTTGGACTGCTGTGAAGGCCTTTGCCCTCACTGCCTCTCTCTTCATCGCCCTCACCGCCTCTTACAGGTTCACTTTTCATAATTCTACTATAAAATAATTAATCCAACATTTTTTTTCTATTCCATCTTTGCTTTTGTTAAAATTCAACCAAGTTCTCAAGATCATTTTACAATTTGCTGGTAAAAATTTATGTTTTCTTGAAAATACTCTTAGTGTTATCCAAAATTCCACAAACTCTTCAATACTGCAATCTGATAAATTGTGGGTTGATTTGCAGATAAGGAGATATGTTTATCATGATGTTATAAGACTAGGGGATGCTGAGAACTTGATGGATTGCGGTCATGTTCAAGTAAGTAGTGATTACTTGTATAATGAAATGGAAAGAATTGAAGCATTATTCTTGTAATGCGTTTCTTCAACTTTTTTCTGCAGTCTTACACTACAAACAGCGCAAAAGTTGTATTTTTAAATCAAAGGCCCCAGACAAGGCCATCCAGAGTCTCTGGCAATCTCTGCATCACTTGTGACAGAGCCCTGCAAGACTCATACCTCTTCTGCTCTCTGTGTTGCAAGGTTCATACAATTCTGTCTCTTACACACGCACACACACTAGAAAATTTCTTGAATTTTCATAGCCTAGTAAATTTTGATGGTGACCCACTTCATGTTTTTAGTTGTTTTTTTTTTTTTTCTGTCTTTTGTGTTTTCTTTTTTTCATTCCCCAGCTTCAAAATGCACTGAGAACTGGGGCTAAGCTCTCAAAGTATATTCGCAAGTATGAGCTAATTGCGTGGCCAGAACCGGGAATGGACGATGGCCAAATGACTCCTGACTCGGTGCTTGAAACGACCGGTTCGGTGAGAACCGAATCCGGTTCTAGCGGTGGTGGTGGTGGTGCCGCCTTAGTGGACTGTTTGAATCTTTCATGTACAGCCACGACGGAGGTCGTGAGGAAGAAGAGAAGCAATGTGTCGGGGTTCCGGTCTGCATTTCGACCAGTTTCAGATATCTCAGAGGAGGCTATGATGAAGCGGAGGAAGGGTACTCCACACCGGTCTCCACTTTATTGATTTGCGTACGGACCAGTGATGAAAGAGTATGGAAGAGGGAGTGGAGGATTGACGACAGAATTCGTATTTTAAGGACATCTCAGAATCAAAATTTGACACCCCAATTTTGTAGAGGACTCTCCCTTCCATATATTTTCAGTTTGTAATGATCTGTCTGGTACAACAGCCCTCTTTTGAGCAATGCTAATTGTTCCTCTTTAACTTTACTATAAATTTGGAACACTGCTAACAGTGTTGATTGCATATGATTGGGGTGCAAAAATTCAATCATGCTACTCTTACATATTTGGTACACAATCTTATACACATCCCCCTCACATGGGAGTTTCCCAAGAATTTACTCCTTTTTTAAACAATTTAATATGGCATTCTGTCAAGGAAGTGGACAAAAAATTCCGGCATAATGGCTTATTCCATAAATTTGGTGTAACTATGTTTTGCTTAGTTTGTTTGCAGAGCAAGTTAGCCGTCTCGTGACCTTTTTTCTCCATTTCCTTTCAAAAATCCGAGTTTTTCTTACAAAAATGTCTTTTGTCAATTATGTCAACACTTTGGGATAATTGAATTCTTTTCATAATTCAAATATTAAATATCTTCGATGTATCATCGAGTCAAATTTGCAGTCAATACAGGACCCTGAATGAAGCAAAACATAAGAAAGATTAATACATACAGATCTATGTACAAACACTTGCATATATACACACAAAATATGTGAGACTGAACATCCATTGATGATCGTTCATTCATCATGATCTTCGGCTTTACCTTTCATCGGTTTCCGGTAGGTCTCCTCCATCTTCTTGGCCATCACATAACCAGCATTTACCATTTTTTTGACATTTGGCACATTATAATTCTGTGCAATGTATACCCCAAAAAATGTGCCTACCATGAATGTAAAGCTTCTTCTGA
>CAIGRS010049278.1:0-20329 GCA_903798395.1 Fraxinus floribunda | reverse complement strand
ATTCAAAGTCGGTAATTTACTAATTTGTCTTTTCAAATTAGATTTCGGTAAGTCGAATGATATTTCGATTTCATGTAAATTAACGACATGTTCTTGATTAATATAATATGCACATTATCGGTGTAATATCTCCAACACAAAGAGATTTGTATATGGCCATAACTTGTTTCTACAATCCCAAGGGATTCTTCGAAATTATGAATTTGTTGGTAGTCATCTACGCGAAATGTTAAATTCTCTCCAATTACTTTGTATATATGTATATACGTTTATGACCAAAATGGTGCACCCAGTGATATTACTCCTACTGAGTTTAAAGCTCACACCTTCTATGTTGACAAGTTTTTCAGGTTAAATGATGGTTGAGTAAGTGGGATTTACATAGATTGCAGAGGATCCGAAGGGAGAAATATGCTTCATTTATGTAATTAGTCACATTTGAAGAGTTTCCAATTCTTATTAGTTATGCAACTTATGTTTAATTTTAAAACGATGTCAGTTTATCTTTCTTTAAGACTTCTTAATTCTTTTTCTTGATGTGAACATTTTAGTTTTTAATTGGTTTAAATATGTTTATACTTAAAGTTGCTAAAAAGTTAAGATTAAAGTTTAGACTTATAAACAATAATTTTCAGCTTACTACCTAAACTTTGTTGCGTCTTGCTGGATAGAGTACTTTGTATTTTTGGACAAACTAGTAAAGTTTGAAAGCCCTATGAGTCCTCTATCTATTGGCTTTAGAATCAAGTCAATTGAAGATCGGTAGGATAAGTTTGTCATTTTTCTTGTGCTGTGTTCAATATACCTAAGAACTGCTTTTTTCCCCCCACATGTTTGAGTATCCATTTGAGTGCCTAAATGGTGTTAGAAAATTCTGGAATTTTACTATGTGGTATTTGGATGAATTTAGAAAATACTTTAAAAACTTCATAGAATTATGAATTCGATAGATGGTCCAAATAAGCTTCATTGTTGGGTAGCGCGTCGCCGAATTTAACTCTGTTAATGTACACTAACATTCATTTTAATCCTCCATTTTAGTTTCGTTATTTAACAAATCAAAGTTATCTAACTTAAATAATTTGTTTTCAATAAATTTTAGAACTTGTAATAGAACGTAATGGTAACTAAAAAATAAAAAGGAAATTAAGAAATTTTTTAATTTAACTTGGATTTTTGAAAGAAACAAATGTGGTCTCTCTCTCTCTCTCTCTCTCTCTCTCTCTCTCTCTCTCTCTCTCTCTCATTTATAAATTTCAAGCTCAAGATTTGAGTTGTTACAACCACGATCTGTTGCAGCGTATTTTCGAAGCGATGAACCTTCATTGTACAAGGTATCTTCTATAGTTTTGCCTCATCCTAGAGATCTTTTGTATGATCAATTGATTTGATATACATGCAGTAGATGCCTCTCATTTTATTTTTAGATGGCATGTCTAGGCAATAGAGTGGCCATTTTCAGCATTTAATGCCACTTTAACCTAGGATAGTAGATAGCACGCCTTTAAGGTTGACACATCGACCATTAGATGATGTCATATTTCTCCATCCAATGATAATCACGTCTTATCTTTAGTATAAAAGCTCATACATGGTACTATTCACAGATAATGCTAATTTAAACCTCTCAACAGTACTTAGTTTGGTAACTTTCTCTCTTTAAACCCGATTATCATACACATTCTTATGGCTATTGTTCATTGTCCATCCTACACCCAAATATATAAGTTGACTAACTTGATCGTCAAAGTGTCCGCGACCACCTTCCTCACTGCTAGAGAAGGCCACATGCACTTAACATTTGTTCAAGTGTATGGGAGCTTAACACATGGACAAAAGTGGAGTCAAGACTTTTTTTTTTTTTTTTTTATCATGTTTTCCAATCAAAAATCGAGATCAATAGATTATCTTCCCTCTTAGGTGAATGATGTGATGTTTATATACTAGAGATGTTTTCAGGCACAGTTTACTTTCAAAAGTGCCAAATTTGCCCTTAAAAACAGATTTGGGACCTAAACATCATTTTTTTCGTCAGCTAACCTCGATCTTGAAATGAGTAGTCCTTCCAAATTCCCCTATCTAGTTTGCTATTGTTAGATGTCTTGTTTTTGCTCAAGCAATATTGTCACATTTCAAACTCCTATAGAAGGAAGATAATGGTACAATCAATGTCAATACAATCACGTACATTCATATCTCTTGGAATTGAAGCAAGGTTTTTGAAGGCGGGGATGTGTGTTGAAGTGACAATACTTTTGAGTCTTGATATGGCCAAGTGAAGTCTAAGTATAATAATAAAAAAAAAATTACGTTTCTGAAAAACTTGCTTTGAGTTCAATGGTGGGGTTTTAGGGCTTGGGGTGGAATGCGGGTGTAATGGTGTGTATTGAAAAACAAACTTTCTATATATATATATTTTTTTTTATATCTAATAGTCATTTTCTTCTATCATATATTCATGGGAGAATTGTAGTCACGGTACCAAACCTTTAATTTTGTTTCTGACTTGCCCCAAATCTTTCATTTGTATCATTCACGATATAAAACCTTTCAAAAACTCGCATATGAAGTCCAAATAGATGAAAATCGATCCATTAACTGTTAGTTACCATAAAACATTTTGATCTCTTTTAACCAATTTAAAAAGGGTAAAAAGGTACTTTTCTATTATTTCACATAAAATAATTATACTAATTAAATGTAAATATCAACAAAATACCACCCACCCACCCATTCATCCTTCCATCCATCCAAAACTAAATCCAAAGAACTATCGCCACGTTACCACCACTGCTATCGTCACCGCCACCGCTACTGTCACGCCACCTTCATACTTTTTCATAGTCGTTCAGAAACTACTAATATGTGATAACCCGACAAAATTCAACACCAAGCATCATGACATCCACTACCTCCATCTCCAAGCCAAAGAAAAAAAATTCCTGGGCGATGATGTTAAACCGTTTTATGGATTATACTTCATAGGCATCGGTCAATGAGTGAAGTGAAATATCGACACCACAATCTCTCAAACCAATCCTACAACTTATTTGGGTCATTTGAAGTAATCTAATTTAATTAGTATTATTTATGGCTCGACCCCTAAATCTTGGATGGCTTCTTCGGTTGATAGCCCATTTACCCACTACCTATTAGCTATTGGCATACTTATTATCTAATTTAGAGAGTTTGTAGGATTTGGGTTTGTTTTAATTGTGGTGTTTGATTCGGTTCTTTGGTGAAACTTGGGTGATCAATCTATTGTTCAACATTTAGTATCAGAGCTACGTTGGTGGTGGAGTTACGGCCAAAAATCAACCAGAAATAGCCCAGAATTGCAACATAAATCAAAGTAGAAATCTGTCCAGTTATTTCAATTTTGCCCGGATCTGTTTTACTACTTTTCGATGAAACCACTAAGCTGGTGGAGAAACCAAGACCACTGGTGTGTTTAGTAGACTGAGGCGCACTTAAGGGGATGACTCGTGATCGACAATGGCACGTGCGTGGTGGTCGGCGCGTGGAACTTTGGCGACCGTGCGTGTGAGCGCGTGTGACCTCATCTGGTGACGATCTCTTTAGGTAGAATATTTATAACGTGATTTCTAATGGTTTTGTGTTGTTAGTTTTTTGTTTCAGGTTATATAGTGAAATGTGGACGATTTTGCCCCTACGCGTTTGTGATTCAATTTTAGTTTGGTCAGTTGCTGTAGTTGATGGAGACTTTAGGGCGAATAGTGATGGCCCTAAAGTGATAAATTCACATCACTCTTAATTTACGGACTCAAATAGGCCCGCTCTAGTAAATTGGCTATTCCCGTTTAAATTTCAGTAGTAGCGCGTCATCGTGTGTGATGATATTATGATTGGAGTTACCGTGAAGAGGTAACCATTACTTGTGCTAGAATTCTAAAAACTATTTGCTTTATTTGAAGTGTTGAATCTAACTGCAAGTTGATTATTTCTTCTGTGTTTAATTGTATGAGAATTTGAATTTTTTTTGTTGGCATACCTTCGTGTTGCATTAACTATTCCATTAGAACACCTAGACTTGACCCGTTTGAACATTCTCTTGATCTGAGATCTCGAGTCTCACAAAACATTGAGAATCTAGAACGGTGTATAATGTTGCCTTATGATTACTTTGTGTAACCTATTTGCGCATTTTAGTTGTTCTGTTTTTTTCAAAATGTCTTCACATTCTGAAATTGGAATTTTCAACGGAACATTGGACTTTTCAATTTGGCAACAAAAGATGAAGGGACTTTTGGTTCAACAAAAGTTTTCAAAGGTCATAGATGTTAAATTTCCTGTAAATTTAACATAAACACAAAAAAGAAGAATATGATGAATTTTACACTTATCCGACACCATTTAGAGAAAAGTTGAAAAACTTGATTCTACTAAAGAACATTGGCAAAAGTTGGAAGACTTATATTTGCTTAAGTCCACTCCTAATAAGTTGTACTTATTTGAAAGATTTTTCAATTTTAAAATGGATCATTCAAAGGATTTTGATGACAATCTAAATATTTTCAACAAACTTGTTCAAAATATCGTTAATTGTGACGAAAAAGCGTCTGAAATGTATAAGAACATTGTTTTGCTGAATTCTATGCCTAATTCATATAGAGATGTTAATAATACAATTAATTAAGTATGGTGGGACACTTTAACACCTGAGATTGTCGTAGATACCCTTAGAAGTAAGACGAGTGACCATAAGCTCCGTTGAAGAGCTCGACGATGTTACCAATCCAATTTTATATACGATAATTATATGCTGCTCGGAGATAGAGATTAAAGCTGAAAAAGAGAATAAGAGAAGTAGTGAGTTACATATGATGATGAGTAGAATGAAGTTTAAGAAGATAAATTTGGGTGAGCTCAAGACAATGGTGATTCGAGTAATGACTCGAGTGATGAAAGTGGTACAAAGAAGGGCAAGGAATGGGACAAGTCTAGTGGTAGACTGTGTTACAGTTATGGTAAGGCTGGACACTATATTAGGGACTGTCCTAAGAAAAGGAATAAGGAGAATGGTAAGATGAGAGACAAGGCGAATGTGGCCATAAGGTCGATTGATAGGTTTATTGAGTGTAAATCTAGTTACTGCATGTGCATCTGTGTGTAATTCTTTTCTGCATGTGTATGATTGCTCAATTCCATTACATGATTATATGTTACATTTCAATGTGTTCGATATGTGCATTAGTATGAATTAGATGATCTTATTACATGGTGTAATTGTTTGCATGCATAGTGGCTTTGGATGCATTGGCAGTGTGTTGTATGTCTTTTGGTAATGTGTAGTATAGATGCCTAGGGATACATTGGTAGTTGTACCGGGGATGTGGAGTATGACATTTGGGTCACGATTAGAGAGGTGGTCAAATGTTGGAATCCTTTATTTGAAAAGAGACCCTGATCAGGTGGAGTGTGAAAGAGACACTTCTATTACTTCTATTAGGTGGAGTCCCATTATCTACTTAGGTTGAGAGAAGTGATGTGCTAATAGAAGATTATCCCAAGTACTTAGGATCTGTAGAGGTCTACTAGTTAGATATGGATTGAGTGATTAGTCTTGTGAGCAGGTGAGCAATGAGGTGAGATATATGTTCTCAAGGTGAGAGCAATATGGAATGAGATAGGATAGGTGTAGTAAGATTTTTTCGTGGGGTCATTTATGCATTTGTTTCATATGTGTTGACCTTGTGCTTGATTAACTTGGTGTTAATCTGTTATTCTGTGTGAACGTATTTTAGAAAGATTTGTGAATTATCCTATGTATATCTTCATCACATGATTATTTGCTGTTATTATCTACCTCTACTCGGGTGTTTTCTTAACCTTAGCCCTAGTGAGTACATGGATCATGTATGGTATGTGTTTCGGGTCCGAAACATGAGGTAAGGTCGGTGATATCAATTTTATTAGTTACTTTGATTATGCAAGTATAAACTGTGTGTTTTGGTTACTTATAGGTTGATTTGATTTATTTTAATTGTCGTGTTTGATTTGATTCTTTGGTGATATATTGAGCCCGAAAACTTGGGTGACCAGTCTATTGTTTAACAGAGTTTTGCAGAAATCCATAATATTGATAACCCATACACTAAGATTAAAATAATTGGTTAATTGGTGAAGGAGAAATTGAAGAACAAGAAGATGAGGATTTGTTTTGAAATGGTTTTGCTTGTATTCTTCCTCTACACCTTCTAATGGAGATTTGAGGTTTGTGTGGGGGTGGTGCCGACATTAAGGATGGTACAAATGGATGACTGGATTGGTTGTGTCAACTGTGAGGCTGTGGTTTCGACGATGTGCGAATGGATGACTAGATTTTAACAGAGGTTGTGTAGTCTTGGTCCGATGGACGGTAGATGACTTGAGGGTAGGTGGCTGGAATTGGCCAAAAAGGAGTAGTGGAAGAGAGTTGGAAGGAGTGGTGGTGCTAACGGTATGGCGACGATAGTGGAGACAGTTGTTGATTTTGAGGGTAGTTAGGTTGGAGTGGGACATGGATTGGGGGTTTTGGGTTTGGGAAGATGATAAACTATTATTTATTTTGGATTTTTTTTTATTTTAATTCTTTTATGAAAAATCTAAAATTACTCTTTAACCTTTAAAAATTAGTCAAAAGAGGTCAATTTTTAATGATTAACTAACGGTCAAGCCGATAGTTTATTCATTTGAGCTTCAGGTGTGAATTTCTAAAAGTCCTAGTACCATGGATGGTACAAATAAAAAAACTGGGTTAAGTTCGAAATAAAATGAAATGTTTGACATCGTGATTGCAATTCTCGGTATATTTATTAGCTTCTTGCTTATGTAGAGTGATGGTAAATATTATCTTTTTATCCTATTTAGCAAGTCATTTGTATGATTAAGCTTGAGCATTTTAATCGGAATTGAATCTTCCGAATTGAAATCGGAGGTTTCGATCTGATTCCAATAAATAAATGAATTAGGAACTGGAACCATGAACCGATAAATCGACTGAGTCCGTTTCGATTCTTGAACCAGAATCGTGAGTATCCCATTGGAACCAATTTTTATATAATTTACCTTGGTTCAATTTCTGGTCCCTGAACCAAAACCATTGGGACACTATTTTCTGTTGATGGGATTGCTTCTAAAAAATAGTTAGGATGGAATTGCTACTTTATACAAAGTCTGGGGATTAAATTTAGAATTTACCCTTAATAAACCCCTCTCTTGCGCAGGCACCATAGGTAGAGAGAGATGCAGAAGAGAGAGCAAAGCAAGCAAGGCGGAGCATCCGGCGGCTCCGCCACTCCAGCCCCCAAGAGAGGCCGCCCATTCGGCAGCGGAAGCAACAGCGCGTTGGCAGCGGCGGCGGCAACGTCAGGTGATTCTGCCGCTCCTTCCACTCTCCTCGGCCCCTCTCTTCAAGTTCACTCTGCTTTCGCTGGTAAGTGTCATCTATAGCCCTAGTCTCTCTCTCTCTCTCTCTTTTCCACGCACGAACACATGAGCGTGCACGGATATAACATCATCACAACTGCAATTTATTGTATCCAGGTCTGGTGAAATATTTAGGCGAATGATAAAAGCCTTGAATTTTGATTTGGATAATAGAAATTTTGTGAAGATTAAGTGCTAATTAAAAGATCTGTTAGGGTTTAAGGCGTTTGGTGCTAGTACTTGAATTAGGGTTTTATAATTTTAGTTATTAGGTTAATTTGTAAAAGGAGTTGTGATATTTGTGCTATTCCACTAACGGATATGAAATGAAAGAGAATATGATTTGTCATTTAGTTTAAAAACTGTATACAAATTAGAAAAAGTGAGGCAGAGAGGCATTAACCTTTTTGAAACGAAACTGTAAATCCCATTACAACTACTTAGGTTAGAGTAAAGACTTAATAGATCTGTGAAGTTTGTTTATTTATTACTTGATAGTCTATTACGGATCAAATACACTGAATATTTTGACCTCATTGGGCATTCAAGGGAGTTTCCTTTCTTAGCTCCCGGTCTTTCTAAATGGTGATAGCATTAATAAATTCAGCCTTATCATGGTTGGTTGGGATTAGAATTCATGAATGTGGGTAAATGAATTTCTCAAGCTGAAGGGCTTTATTTTGAGGTTTCTTTCTCCAGCTTGCTAGATCTTGTTTTTATTGAGTGACCACAGAATTGACATTTTGTTTTTTTCTTACTGTCCTTTTTCTTTTTCCTGGTGGAGGATGGGAATGGTTAATCTCAAGATATACTCAGAAATTAAAGTGAATTGTGCTGTAGGACTGGAAATGCAAGTTGTATTTGAAATGATTGCAATAGTTTTATCACTTCTCATGCATGTGTATTCGCATCTTCTGTTATTGCTTTACCAGAGCAGAATAATAAAAGGATAGTTTTGGCTCTTCAAAGTGGATTGAAGAGTGAGTTGACATGGGCCTTAAATGCTCTCACGTTGCTCTCATTCAAAGAAAAAGATGAAATTCGTAAGGACGCAACTCCTCTTGCCAAGATTCCAGGATTGCTTGATGCTCTACTTCAAGTTGTAAGTTTCTCGCCTGGCAGTTCAATATGTTCACTCCTTTTTATTACATATGTAATAATGTATTTTTCGTTGCTAATGTGCCGAAATCACTCGTAATAAGGGCAGATCGATGACTGGCGTGATATAAACCTGCCAAGGGTTCTCATGAAGAAGCCAAGAGTGAGATTGCTGGGTACAAATTCCACTGTTACTGGATTTGGGAATGAATATGAGACATTGAGCTCTGGTGATTCCATTCCACAACCTAAGTAAGGCACAAATAAATTAAACTTTGTAATTTTGAGGTGTACATTCATAATGTTGATGGTGTTCATGTAGAACCTGATAACTGTTTGCATTCATGACATCACCAGATCTGGTTCTGCCAGTAAAGATGCATCCGCACGGAAGATTACTACCAAGCCTTTCCCTTCAGGCTGGTGGTTTGAGGAAGATGGCATCTTTAATCTGGATGAGGAAGGGCGGTCAGAAAAGCAGCAGTGTGCTGTTGCTGCTTCAAATATTATTCGTAACTTTTCTTTTATGCCGGAAAATGAAGTTGCAATGGGACAGAATCGTCATTGCCTTGAAACAATGTTTCAGTGCTTGGAAGATTATGTCATAGGTTAAAAGAGATTCAATACGTCATTAACTTTCCTTTTTCGTTTTTGCAAGGGTTTCATGCCTCTATTTTCCTCTTGTTGAAAAGGGTTACACTTTTATTCTTTGTGTATTATCATACTTCACTTTTAAGGTGATACCGATGACCTAGGAGAGAATCTACTGAAAAATACTATAGGATTAGTTCCTTCTTAGGATGCTTCTGTAGCACATTCCTTTATGTATTTCTAAGTTTTCTGCTTTGCAATGCCTTGAATGTTTACAGAGGATGAAGAGCTTGTGACAAATGCCCTAGAGACAATCATGAATCTAGGCCCTTTGCTAGACCTTCGAATATTTAGCTCATCAAAGCCTTCATACATCAAAATAACGTAAGTTTTGATTTGCTATTTGTTTCATAAACATCTCAATAATTCACAAGCTGAAAAATCTATGGTTGATTGCTTCTCAGAGAAAAACGTGCAGTCCAGGCCATCATGGGAATGTTGGGATCTGCTGTCAGAACCTGGCACTGTGCTGCTGCAGAACTACTTGGGCGTTTGATTCTTAATCCTGATAATGAACCTTTCCTTCTACCAGTTGCTCCACAGGTCAACACTGTCGCTGATCATGTTTATGTTTTGGTGCAACATATACTTAGTTGACTTATTAAACAAGGGTTCATGAAAACCGCAGATCTACAAGCGATTAGTTGATATTATGAGCTTCCCTGCTGGTGATGCTCAAGCAGCTGCTATTGGTGCACTATACAACCTTGCAGAAATTAATATGGACTGCCGGTTAAAACTCGCTAGTGAGAGATGGTTAGATCAACTCATATTTCTCTAGGCTAAATACTTGTAGGTTCTTCTTTTGGTGAACTTGTGTTTGCGATATGTTTCAGGGCAGTTGATCGGCTGATGAAAGTGATCAAGACGCCACACCCGGTGCCAGAAGTTTGCAGGAAAGCGGCATTAATTTTGGAAAATCTTGTATCGGAGCCTCAGAACAAGCCCCTGCTGTTAGCATATGAAAATGCATTTGCAGAGATGCTTTTCACAGAGACAAGATACTCTGACACATTTGCTCGAATATTGTACGAACTGACATCTCGACCAAGCAATAAAGTGGCATCAGCTCGTGGCATTTGGGGCATGTAACCAAGACCCTGCATAATTTGAGAGTTTTCAGCAGCACAACTAAAATTGTGTAGAGTAGCTATTTAAGTGTGCTTTTCGACATTCAGTATTTAAAATCTTGGTGACTGCTGTACTAGATTTGGTTTTTTATTGGGCTGTTTGTACATCATCACTTAGTTTCCATATAAGATCCCTTGGGTTAGCACTGAATTCTCCACAGCCTTGTGCTTTTGTTTGTATCTGGATTATCGAAAACAAACGAGAATGAGAAGGGAAAGAGGCTCTACCTATTTTTGTATTGGGCTAAGTGAAATCTACTTTCTTTGTACCGTAAATTTGTTAAAAGGAGCAATTCTAAACAAGAGAATTTATATGAAAGTAATAATTTAAGTTGCACTAATTGAACAAAATCGAAATAAAAAGATAAAATTAAGGACCCGTATGATGAACATCTTTTGCTACCAATAATGCATTTTTGTGTCAAGTCATGTGGGCTCCTTAACTGTCACTTTGGTCTTCTGGTCCAAGAAAAGATATGTGCAATTACAACTTTACCCTTCTGCTTTATTTTCAATTTGGACACTGTTGGTTCATTTGTTTTCCCGTGAAAAGGTTGACGTGTAAATGTAGTAACTTTTTTCCATGGGTAGATAAATTGACTGGTAGTAACGAAATTTTGTTGCCGTCCATATATACAAAGATTGATTCACTTCGGCTGCACTGTTGTCTGTCTCTGCTCTCTCACACCCATCGTCCACAACTCCAGTACGCCGTAAAAAATTATGAACACACATCGTTGTGACGACAACTGTAACTTGTGTTTCAAATGAAAAGCTAGGCATACGGTCAAGAATTTGCCATTTTTGCTTCCACACACCAAAGGTACGTTCTCTCACGAGCATCTGAAACCGTCGACGACGACCTGTTCCATTGTCACGGAACTCTTGAAAATGGTACAAAATATCTGATCCTTTATATGGGGCCATATCCTGGTCGATGAGCAAAATCGGAGTCAACCAAATAATACTTACCCGACGCTGGTAGCGGAATGTGAATATCTAGATTGTACATAGAACGAGCCAATATTCGAGTGTTGTCGGTATTCCCGGTAGTGCCAGCAAGTACAAGTGTGAAGCATAAATTGAAATCACATGCGGCCAAAACATTTTGCGTGGTACTCCTTTACGACCTATGAAATTCACACGCTCGTGATGCGGTAGCACAACTTTCATGTGTGTTCTATCAATAGCTCCAATGCAATTTTGAAATAGTGGTTGCTGAGTGAGGTACGGCCTGTATGGAAACTCTCCATCGTTATAGGTCGGACTGGGTTTTATGAGACGTGCCGATAACGCAACGACGAAACGGAGGACTTATTTGAAGTAATGGCATACCGTTTGCAACGAATGGTTGAATATCGTTGTCACATGACGGTATCCTTTTTTATGTGCTAATATGCACAATAACATTCTAACTTTCTCGTAGATATCTATCTGCTGGCTACTGCACAAGTCATATTCGTCACGCAGAATGTGTAAAATGTCGCAGCAACTGCGGGTACATTCAAAATTCTTGAAAGCACATATGTCTGTTTTCTTACATTGCTTCGTTCATGAATATATGCCCATTTCTTGAAAAAGGAAATCTTTGCATATGACGCCGCTGTTTGTGATAGTATTTTCTTACGTCGCTGTATGCGATCCTACAATACGTAACCCAATTCGTTACGTCATCTGCCACTTAGTTAAAAAAACTCATCATCTTTGAATTCTTTTTCCGGAGCCCGACATAAGCCACAATTGAAGTTTAGATCTTCCATTGTTTTACTGATATGTAAGAAATTGTTAAATTTCTTATACGCAAATCGAAGAATTTCTCATTTTAGCAGTACAAAGAAGTGCTACTAAACTTGTGAGTGCACTTATGATAATTCCTTCTTCGAAACTCCTAATTTATAGAGTCGAGAATGTGGAATGTAAGTTGTGTTATTTGATTCACCTGTCACCATAGCTTGTACAAAATAGTCCACAAACAAGGGTGCTTGAAATTGTTAGTGTCTATCTTTTTCCAGCTATTCATGAAAGATTCTCAAAAAAATGTGTTTCACATTGCTGAAGTTTTGTCTGCCATGCATGTATTACTTGTGCAACAGAATGAAATGAACATTTTTAAGCACAACCTAACAAAAAAACACAATAACATAAGAAAAAAAGAGAATCATAACTTACATGGGTACAAGTACGGGAACATGCTAATCTCATGGGTGAAATTGGGATAAACTTCAACATAAACATTACTGGAGTTTGTAGAGTCAGCAACAGAGTTATTTTTTGCGATCATTAAACTGCCACTCAATCCACTCAAAGTTTTCTTCAGGGTCGCATATTACGTTGAGCATATCCAGATAGCTTCTGTGCATGAAGTATACATGCAAAAAAGTACAAAGGCATTCGTCACTTGAGTCTCCCTGTGGCAAGCAACTCTTCGACACACGCAACTCTAGCATTTTCCTTCGGCGCCATGATGGTATTGAGCTTCGCTGCCACTTTCTTGACGGCACCGTTTGCTCGGTTGACAGGAAACGACAAATCGCGAGCAGAAATTTTCTTTTTCTTCCCCTTTTTCGAAGTCTTTGACGACTTTATTTTTTCGCCACTGCGGGCTTTGGTGGCGTTCACGCCGGAGTTGTACCCCTCTTTGTCTTCCTCATCGCTCGAACTAGTACTCTTCCCATCTCGGGGTCATTGCATACTTGTCACCTTCATAACGTCACCAAAAAGTTGACAATATCGGATGTAGATCTCATTGACATTTTTATCCTTAAAATTTTTGTATTCCTTGTTCTTCTGTAAGGACAGTTTCACAAAAAACGCAGATGTAAATGAGTTGATATATGTGGAAAATGAGTTGATATATAAGCTAAAATCGAAGCTTCTATTTACCTCGTGAGCTATCTTAAAATTCCAGATCTCACAAAATTTTCAACAAAATCACCTTGATCTCTCCATAAAGCTTCAAATTTGAGCCACAATCAAGATGTGAAGTCGTTAGTGGACAAGGACGATTGAAGTTAACGCTTCTGGAGTTGCAAAATATCCTTGTTAGCTCGAGGAGGATCTCAGGTTAAATCACTGTACTCATTTTCTCAAAGAGTATAAAATCTTCTTATAACATTGATAATTGAGGTTTATTTTTGAAAGTAATTGTGAATTGTACCCAATTTGTGACCTATTTTTTTTCTATTTGTACGATCAAATTGTTTACATTTGTCATTTTGTAATTTCGATTTCAGAATTGCCATTGTAGAATACCTCTTGTATACAATTTTAAGCAAAAAATTGTCTGATATCAATGTTAACTGCCATGTAACTATCTGCGACTATACCTGTGCATCATTAACGTTATCATGCCTCTATTAGCTATGATTATATGTGACTGATTAATATAATATGTTGTGACATCTGTGTTGCATATCATGATCAGATAGAATATGATCTCGAAATAATATGTGACCAATTTCATTGCATTTTGAGTGATTTTCTTTGATTTGACATGTGTTGACCTTATGTTAATTTGTCTGCACTTGATGTGAATAGCGTGGCCCCCACCGATGAATGTGTGATGTATTTCTTCGAGTTTGACAACATTCCAAAATGTTCTTCTATTTTGTGTAATTGCATAATTCTGTTATCTGTACTACTTTTTACTTCATTGTGACTCAACGTGACCAAGTTTCTACATACAATCTAAGATATCTCTGTTACTTCCTCTACATTTTTTTGATTGTTATGAATTGAATATGAGATGCTGTTATCTGTTTGTGATCAGGTGTGTGAGTTTTGCACATTTGCCTATTGTACGGAGGTGACACATCCCTAATACAAGTAAATAACGCATACAAGTTTGATGAATCAGTTGACCTTGCTTCAGAATTGGGATTTAATTATGCAGAAGTGGCAATCACAATGACATATTCGTTGGATTCTACATTGCCTCCGGTCTTAATTCTAAGTAACATAATGTCCCAAACCAAAAGAGAAGTTTTGGCTGCCCTACTGAGACGACGAAAAAGACGGCATGTGAGAGATCACACATTGTGAAATGTGGAAGATGCTGTAAATCTGATCACAATCGTAGAACATGCAAGAACTCGGTGCCACTTAACCATAAAGAGAAAAAATTGAAGGAAAAAAAAATCAAATCATTTCACATATCTTATTATAATTTGTTTAACATGATGATATTCTTTGTAATTTCAAATTCTTTCATTTTTGACTCATCACATGTGTATTTTTGGATTATAGTTTTTCAAAGTTTATTGCAATGACTTAGACTATTGTTATGAAATATTGAATTTGTTCAGTCACTTTACTATTTATAAGTTATAGAATAGGATATTGATTGTGACATATGGAAATGGTTACATTGTGCTGTATATGAACATATTTAGTTTAACATTTCATGTTTTGACACGTTCTGTTGGGCTGTACATTCAGTTATATACCATTTTTATGTTTATGATGTTTGTAATCATCGTGATCTTCATATTGTGACCATATGTGATTGGCTAAAATCATTTATTAGGAATATATGTTACAAGGTTAAATACAGACCATTATTTCTAGAGTATTATAGGTCGTGACCTACTGGTGAAAATTTTGAAGATGATTGAATTGTTATGTTTAAACACTCACTCTTTATTACCTATTTAGTAAATATGTTTTGCTATTAAAAGTGGGTTGTGTAAATATTCAAAACTTCAAGGTAAATTACAAGTCAGTAGTTTGTGTGACTAATTGTGACTATCTGTGACATGTTTATTTTTACTTGAACGACACTTGTGTCCATATGTGATTAGTCGTGACCTAATTTTAATTAATAGAACCTATTCACGCACGAACAATACATATTTGTCAACTAAAAAACATACAGTACTTAAATGAAGATAACAAAAACAATACAATAGTTCATTCATAAACTCTAAATACAAATATTCGTCCATTAGGCCATTAAGTTGAAAAATCCACCAACAATTAATGCCAAACTCAATTATACGTGTCACAATAACAACTACTCCATCAGAAAACCATCATCAGTTAGTATATTCTCCAACATATATCAACCTAATCAATTAAAAAATCAATTCAATCGACATTTTGCTCATTCATCTACCTTTGTTTAGGTTCTTTTACCCTGCCTTAGTCGCCTATTCTTGAAGAGCAGTGTTGCAAGTTCCATTATGGCTTTCCCAACATCAAATGACATTGGCATCTTAACAAGATCAATGTGTAACAAAAACTGTACGTTCTTGATAAAAAAAGGCCACAATCATGCCTATAATATTTAAAGAAGACAACTATAAGTAAATACAAAAATAAGGATGAAAATTGTTATTATTGTAAAATAAAGACAGACAATCCTACCCATTTTGTTGTTGAGGTAAACCAGTCACAATGTTAACATTTAGCTCCCTGGACTATTCACCTCTACCTTCGCTGGTCTCCATCCACAAACCAACCACTTTCGACAAGTGTGTAAGTAACTAAAATCATAATGTAGGACAAATGACTATGACTTCAACACATACCTAAACACCATAACTCAGAACAACACATACTTGACATTTTATGAAGGTCAGTGCACATCATATACACCTTGACTCCAAACAACAGGTAATCTTATACAAGTTACATATTATCCAAAATCAGGCCATAAACACACAACCGCCAAATTATTTTTCTAGAAAACAAAAACTGGAAATTACACCCCACCCCTTACCCCAATTTTTTTTTTCAAAAATTGCACCACTCCACAAAAATACCCTACTACACCCCACCCTACCTCACAGTAGAAAAATCCCCAAAAATTGAAAATGATTTCTCTCTCTATACCCCACTCCACCTCTATTGTAGAAGAATTTTCAAAACTTGTGGTGGCAATAGTAGTGCATTGTAGGTGACCAGATTTGTAACTAACTATGTAATATATGACCATAATTATTAGTTGTGACCATACCTGAGTTATATGTGACTATTTGTGATCAAATTTATCTTTGGTATGACTGTTTGTGACCGTCTAATTTGTGACTATTGTAACCCAGTTACTGACCTATGTTATTTGTGATTAATTGTGATAAAATTTGCCTTCAGTGTGATTAACTGTGACCAAATTTGTATTCAGTGTAGTTGTTTGTGACCAGGTAAATCTTAACTATGACGGTATGCGACCAAGTCACAATTGGCCACAATTAGCACATAATTGATCGCAACCAGTCACAATAAACAAATATTGGGTCACATCACAAATAAATCTGCACATACCGTAGACTAGTATCACAATCTAGGGATAGACAAAAGTTCCGAACCGAACCGCACCGGACCGAACTCGAACCGAACCGAGTGGTTCTTCATAAGTTAAATACCCGAACGGGTACCCGAATCGAGAACCGATGGATTTTGGTCGGGTCTCGAGTCTAGACCAAGAACTGAAACTAAATAATTTTTATTTTATTTTTATTGAATTAAATAAATCAGATCGTTTCATAATTTTAATTTTAAAGCCCAAATCATTTTAAAGCCCGTTAGCCAATTTTAAAGATAAAAAACAATGGAGTTTGGGANAATTAAATAAATCAGATCGTTTCATAATTTTAATTTTAAAGCCCAAATCATTTTAAAGCCCGTTAGCCAATTTTAAAGATAAAAAACAATGGAGTTTGGGATCCCTTTGCAATTTTTGTAAAGAATATGGACCTCCGCCATAATTATATCTTAATAATTGATATGATTACATGACTATTTGAATTTGCTCATTAAATTTAAAACCTTCAAATGAGATAAAATTCTAAGATTATTTCTCTTTTCTGAAACCCTAAACAATTTCCATTTTCCACAGCCGCGTCGGTGCAGCACTTCTCAATTAAGTACCCATTTATGCATATATTTAAGAACTATACAAATTTTGTTTTTATAATTGTGTTCAAGCAGTTGATGATTAAATCAAATAGTCGCTGATTTATATTTAATTTCCTTTATGCAGGCAGGTTGCTTGAAGTAAATGAATTATTGATATGGATCATCGACATTTTAATATTGATATCTACTTTTTGGTATTTGTATGCATTGAATTAATGTTAGTCGATGCTAGTTATTTTGTACATTTTTGAATTGGGCTAAGTTAATTTGTAAAAGTTACGAATGAAATGTCATTAGTTATATTCATGTAGTGTTGCTATAAATATTAAAAAAATTAATTATGGTACGGAACCGAACCGAACCCGAACGGTTCCATAATTATATTTGGATCCAACGGTTCCATTTATTAAATACCCGAAAGTTTTGAAACCGAACATACCCGAACCGAACCGACCTATCAACAGCTAGTTATTTATATATTTTTGAATTGAGCTACGTTAATTTGTAAAAGTTACAAATGAAATGTCATTAGTTATATTTATGTAGTGTTGCTGTAAATGTTAAAAAATTTAATTATGGTACGGAATCGAATCGAACCGAACCCGAACGGTTCCATAATTATATTTGGACCTGGCGGTTCCATTTATTAAATACCCGAAAATTTTGGAACTGAACCAAACCCTTTCGAACCGACCCACGGCTAGACCTACTTCAATCCACCACCAGTCACCATCACCTCCAATGCACCAGACTACCACCTTCAACTCAAATTCTCAACCATAAATACTATCTTTATCTCAAATCTACAATAACAATCATCATGACCATCATTTCCACCAACACCTTCAATAAACAACAATCAGCACCTCCGCACTACCAAATGTAGATCAACACAACTGCAGATTTACACCACCCATAGTTTAGGTTTAATTAGATTTTTAATAATTATAATTATTAAAATCTAATTACCACCTGATTTTTGAATTAAAAATTAATCCCCCTTATTTTTGAAAATTAGTCTTTAAATGTAGGTTTCTAGGTAAGTTTTCCTTTTCGATGTGTAGGGATTATAAAATCAATTTTGGTTTATTTTGTTGCCAGGATAGGGAGTTCAATGGGTTTTAGTAGAATAAATCTTGGTCATTAGATTATTTTAACATAGGATTTTGATTCTTTGTGAAAATTATTAGTCAAATTTATTGATAGATTGAATGATCCCTATAAATTTTTTCAAATGAAGGGTAAAGTTACAAACATAAAAATTAAACACTAGTTTTATGATGTCAAGATATTCATAATTACAATAAGTCAGTGCTCCTAAACAAAAAATCTCTCATTTTAAGTGAAAATACTACTGAAACCCTATAGTAGAATGAGTTTACCATAATGGTTTGGTCTTGATTTTTAGTTTACATTTCTCTAGTTATAATCAAAATGGTTATTAAATCAAATTCCAGTTTGTTAGTCAAACTAGCCAGATCACGCCAGTTTTCATAAGGCTTGTCAAAACTTACCAAGATGATGTGAAATAGAAAGTTTTCATCATATATATTTCTTATGTAAACTTTAGGACTAAAATAAATGTTATTCCTATTAATATATTTTTGTAAAACATAGCTAATTAATCATCCCTTCTAACAGAAAAAAACATGAACAATTTCCTCAATTGATGGCTGCCACCCTTGGAACCTCAACTGGAAATCATTAATTCATTAATCTCTTCCATCCAAGGATTCTTCTCCTTAGCCGGATCAACGGTCCTCAATGCATGCCACACTGCACGGTTACATTTAAACCCTGATCCAAATGCATTTTGCCAAGTTCTATCCCTCCCTTCTAATCCTTCCCTTGGCCTCTGAATAGGCCAATTCATACCACAATGAACTGCTAGAAGTATTCCCAAACATGTAAAGTGTCATTCTTGATGGCTCCATGACGAATTAAGTGTGACACTTTTGTTGTTACTATGTTGTATTTTTGGTTCTTGACTTGTCACACGTTTTTTATCATTGTCTAGCTTATGTTATGATGGTTAGTTAGGCTAGTTTGGTTTAATCACAAGTTGTTGTAATAGACAAGCAAAGTGTAGTGGTAGTAGGTAGAATAGTTGGTAGAAAATCATATTATTTAGTATCAACATATGGCTATATGTATGGAACCGTGTGCTACCATTTTTGTGGATCAATTCAAGTGAGTTTCTCTCCTCTTTGTCTTCGACACTCTAACAGTGGTATCAGAGCCCCCTTGAGATCTTAGAAGAAACCAAAAAATACTAGCAAACAAGAGAGAAAACTAGTAAGAACCCTTCACAAAAAGCTGAGTGATTTTAGTAAGAAAGTGATATGGCTTCAAGTGGTTTTTCAGCTCCTCTACCTTCAGCATTCACAGGAGAGAATTACGACTTCTGGTCTATAAAAATGAAGGCTTATTTAAAGTCCTATGACGTATGAGAAATCACTAAAACTGGAGTAGAACCACCATCTTTAAGAGCCAATCCTACCATAGCCCAACTGAAGCAGCATAGTGAGGAGATTGCCAAGAAATTTAAGGCTCTTTCTTGCATACAGTCAACTGTCTCAGATGCTATATTCACAACGATAATCAGTTGTGAAACAGTAAAGGAATCGTGGGATAAGTTGAACGAGGAATTCAGAGGCAATGAGAGGACAAAGCAAATGCAAGTTCTGAACTTCAGGAGAGAATTTGAGACTCTAAAAATGAAGGATTGTGAAACAGTCAAAGAGTTTGCTAATAGGCTAATAAAGGTGGTAAATCAGATCATATTACTTGGAGATGATTTACCAAGAGGGTAGTGGAGAAGGTGCTGGTTAGCTTACTAGAAAAGTTTGAATCCAAGATATCTTCATTTGAAGATTCAAGAGATTTGGCTAGAATTTCCTTGTCCAAATTAGTAAATGCTCTTCAAACCACTGAACAAAGGAGATTGTTTAGGCAAGAAGAACAAGCTGAGGGTGCTTTGTTTGCAAAAGAGAAGCAGAGAACACAAACAAGTTTTGGTGGAAAAAAGCCACAAAATGAGAAAAAGGAAATGGAAGCCAAAGGTTCTGGAAAGGATACTAAGTATCCCCATTGTCAGGGACGGATCCAGGAATTTTTTTTAGTGCGGGCGGTATTAGTAAATAAAAAAAAATTATATCACAAACATT
>CAIGRS010049243.1:0-20531 GCA_903798395.1 Fraxinus floribunda | reverse complement strand
TATAAATTGGATGAGTAATGAAATATTGGTTTGAACTTGTCATGTGGAAATTCTGTTAGCCATGTTAGCGAGTAAGGTAACGGATTTTGAGGGCGATGAATGGAGTGCATATGGAAAAAGTTCATTGACCACTGTGAAGTACTTTAAATTTTAGTCAGTAAACTGTGATCATGGTATAAATTGGATGATTTTTGCAACATTTAACTCACGAATATGATATAGTAAAGTGAATTTTATTATTCTCTTATTCTAATTCTTAATTAAATATGACAGCATCCGATGAGTGTTTTATTATTATTATTGTTGTTGTGTGTTTTGTGCATTGCAACTTTCAATTTTTGTTTCTATTTTATTCAAACGGGGTAAGTTTGTTCTTTTTCCTTGATTTTAATAATGAATTTGGATGGAAACGTCTTTTAGCTACGGAGTTTGCTAATTTATGAAAGATTGGTGATTAAGAAAAAAAGAAAAGTTAAGAATTGCTACTTTGAGTGAGGGGTGTCAACGAGACGAGCTAACGAGCCACATGACATTCCTACTTTGAGCAAAGTTGATATGTGCAATTTAATAAGTACTTGATAAAGCTCTTTTTTTTTTTTGGTTGTGAAAAGGGCTGGTTAAATGAAAAGTTTAAGAAATGCTAGTTTGAGCTAATGTTAGAGATGAAACGTAAAATTTAACACGTACTTGTTTGGTAAACTTGGTGAAAAATTGATTAAACTTCATTTTAATCATGTTTTATCGATCTCATAATGTTTATTCCCTTTTCACTACATTGTAATGAGATTTATCGACTTTTATCTACTTTTAATAATGTCACCACCTCTAAATATTTGTCAATGCGTATTACAATTTTTAAAGAGAAAATTACACTACACGTCAATTTTTGGCTTTATATTTTAAAAAATGTCACTTTTATAAATGTTTTTGCAAGATTGTCCCTCTAAAGAATTTAATTACCCTACGCGTCCTTCATTGATTGAGATTTGACTGCATGAAAAATTGCACAAAAAACTGAAAAAATGTCACATTCAAGTAACTCAACTTGAAAATAAAAATAAAAGGAAAACTGGTAAACCAAAACCAAAAACAAAAACAAAAATACAACTCAATATATCATTCAAACATTCACTAACCCTAAACTCACTCCCCTCTCTTTCATTCAAATCGTCAAAAGCTCATGTTGTTGACGACCATCGTTAATTAGTCCATCACCGTCAATGACCACTGTTAATCAATCCACCGCCGACGAAGACCACCATTAATCTCTTGAGGTTTGCCTTTTTCTTTCCTTTTTGCGTTTTTTGCTCTCTTCTCTTCTAGTTCTTCACATTTAGGGGTGTTTACTTTTTTTATTTTTTGAATTTTTTGTCCCGAATTGGTACAATATGCCTAATTTTTTATTTTTTTTGTCTATTTTTCTAGTTTTACAAAAATGTTAACATTAGAGTTTATGTAAGTTAACAATGAATTTATTTCTTATAACTATGTTTTTAGCTCTTAATTTGTATAAATAATATTCGGTGGATTGATTATTGATTCGGTGCTTCGAATTTGGAGCTGTGGTAATCATCTAGAGACATTGATAACCATTATATTTCAAACGTTCCATTTGGATCGAGCAGGTGAGGATCATGCTTTCTTCAATTTTTTTATTTTCTTTGTTTCATTTGGCTAATTTACGTTTAAAAGTAAAATTTAAAATATCCATCATTGTTTCAGACTAATACTAGGTTTTATTATTTGGATGATTCTTGGTCATTACTAGACAAACTGAGTTTGAGTTTAATTTTTGGGTTTGTAAAATGAGCCAAGATTGAACTGGGGCATGTTCTAATAAACTATACCCAAATAAGCTTGGCTATTTTACATTTTGTAGCATGCATCTATGTCTTAATAGGATTATGCAGGGTTATTTGCACGTTATTTAAGTGTTGGATCGGTCTATTTTCGTTCTTGGAATTGTCTTTACATTTACATGTACAACTTATGGTTGAGTATGAAAAGTGGTGCTATTTGAAGCTATGAATATAACACTCATCATGTTTATCATAACATGACCCTTCATGTCTGGAAAATCAATATGAATGTGAAATGTAAATGTCAATTTAGACAGTAATGGAATCATATGTGTCTCGCGTTTTCTATAACGTGATTTATGCCACAAACGTACAGTGTCAAGTTTTGTTAGATAGTAATAGAATCAAAGTGTCGAACCCACGTGGATTGTAATTTAATTCCTACTAAGTACTATAATTATTTTAACTTCTACGTTATCTAGAAAATTCAAATCTCAAGTCAATGTTTTTATCCTAAAATAATATAACTGTGTAACAATTTAAAAGAAATGAAAACAAATTATAGGAGAATTATCAATGTGAGAAAGCCTAGGGATTTATTTTACCTCACTATCAACAATGTTTTTTAACTTCTATAGTTATTTCTGTCTATTTTTCCTGAATTATTAGGCAAGAATCTTAGGTTAAATTTTATGTCCTCTCTCGAGTGCTAAATAGAACATATTTCTATATTTTAATTCCAATATCTCTATTTCGAATTAACACTATAGAAATTAAATGCGCAGGATTCTTAAATGAGATAAGCCTTGTTGACCCCAAAAAATGAACTCAACAGATACCGGGCTCACTCTTGTCACGTCAAGTACGGACCCGACGCGTTTATACCAGAATGGAATTGGTAGTTTGACTGAAATTGATGCGGGAAGCACTTTCCGGCAAGAGGTAAAGATGTTCGGACCTCGTCGGTATGATAACAATGGTATTCGTACTATCAACGAACACTCGATCGATTTTCCCTATTAAATCTCTCTTTTGTAATCGAATAAGTAGAAGGAAAGATATTGTATAAACTGATAACAAATTCGTATTAGAATCTCGATGTATTTGCTACAATTTGGAAAATTTGTAAAGGATCAAATATGCAAAATCTCATAAAGAGTTTCTCAAGATGAATATATTTTGTATTCTCCTTAACAGATACAGATGTCAACCTCTTTTTTCATACAAAGAGGAGCTATTTATACTAATCTAGTTGACGAGGTGATCGTTGGAACCAATCCACGTGGCCACATCTCTCAGGCCCAGACTTCACATCACTATCAATTCGTTACAATTAATATTTGATAAAGGGTCAGCCGCCCTACAAAATATAGCCTGACATATGAACAAAGTTTTATTACATGTCTCATAAATCACTTCTAAAGGATCTCCAGATCCATAATGATAGGTAGCATCGAATTCTGTTGGATCAAGGTCAGCCTTTGCGGAAGAGCGTCTGGTGGTAGAGGGCCTCGGATATCTTTGTTGAGCCTCTGCGCAGGGCCTTGGGAAGCTTTAGTGCTTCGTACATAAGGACCTCTGCCTTTATATGTATGTGCTTCAAGTAGGCCTCCGATATTAGGGTTGAAGGACGTCGGTCAAACAAAGCTTCGGCTCTTGAAGGAGCCTCGGATACCTACAATTTTAGTTGACTTTGACCTTGTAAACTTTTCTGAAGATATTCCAACCAGTACTCCGTTAACTTTACTAATGGGTGTGTGTGGCTGTCCACGTGGATATATTGCTTACGTGGCGACTCACGTGGAGTGCCGAGCCTCTAATTTTGGGGGGGTAACAATAGTCCTCCAAGTCTATGCATGATAATTCATGTAATGCATGGACTTTCTGGTTCCAGGTGATCTTTTGAGTGGAAGAGGTTCTAACCTTCCGAGGTGATCCACATGTTTATGAGGTTCTATCCTCAATGTATGGGGTGAGTAGTGTAACCGAAGTTCATAACTGAAGTTGGGAGCATCTGTTGCTAATAAAACCGCCTCGGATTGATATTTACGAGGAGTTCATTATCATTCTTTTGAACCATCTTTGCGAAACACGAGGAGTCCTTAAAGATGGTGCTTCAATTTTTTGATGTTATTGGTCGTTTCCAAGGGAAGGCAATCATGATGGTGCAATTTACAATACATGCAAGAGTTGCCGCATTTAATGTATAGTCATGGCTATCTCTTCTGCTTCCAATTTACTTTCTAGGCTCGTGCGTCTGACGCCTTAATCTGGACATTTGAATCTGAAGCGTCTGGGGTAATGGGTGGCTCTGATCTTAGTTTCTAGACGTACGGATAGATGGTCTTGATCTTAATCCAACGGCTGAGGTTGGATTTTTAAGCCTATAAAAGGAGATCGCCCTTAAAAAGAATCCTTTTCTTTCTACCTTCACACGAATATCGCCTGCAAGCTTCGTCTTCTCCACAGTCTCTTCAAGTTTACAAGCTTCCTTCACGTTTTCTAATTTTTTTCCTGTCTTTTTCTTCAGGATACATCTATAAGTGTTGTGAATTTGCAGTGTTTTTCATGAAGAGTTCTATTTACATTTTAGGATCAATGGCATCTTCTTCTTCTTCTGAGGATAGTACAGCCGAACCTGTTAGAATGATTGAGGTTGGTAGAAGTGATGCCACCTCCGAGGAGAGGTCTAATAGTAGGGATGAGGGGATAGCTTGGGGGGTAGCCAAAGTTCCTTCGAATGCTAGTCCGACCAAGCTACCCGAACCTAGGGAGAAATATAGGATTCCCTATAATATAGAACTTCTATCCCCTTCTCCAAATGAGCGACCCTACCATCTGAGGCAATGGTGCATTGCCATCAGTGAATATTTATTCAAATTGGGACTTTATCTTCCCATCCATCCTTTCTTCCGAGCCGTCCTTAGGTTATACGGGCTGGCTCCTACCCAACTCTCTCCGAATGTCTGAGCTCAATTAGTTGGGTCCTATATTATTTGGAAGTAGACTTCCTTGGGCGAAGATATGCCCATTTACATTATTCAGACCATTTTCCAGCCTAGGTCATTGGGTAAGGGGGACTCTAAGGGTTGGTACTCTATGTGCCCATGGGGGCACATGCTCCTTTAGTGACATGTCTTTCTTCCTCCATCAAAGGGTGGAAAGAAACTTGGTTTTGGGTTCGAGGGAAGTGGTAGGAATGTGAGGGTGACACTGTCCCCTTTGTCAAAGTTCCAACCTCTTACTCTGAACCCAGTGAGTACCATTTCGTAACTTCTTTTTGTAATTATTGGATGATTTTTCAAACTAACACAATACTTGTCGCTTTTCAGGAACTGTAGAGCGTTTCGAGCTTGATAAGAGTCACTGGGACGTCCTGTCTGATATCTATCGCCTGCTCTCCTCAGTTCGACACTTTGACAATCTAATCGTTCCCCAATGATTTTACGAACATCTAAGTTTGATGGCCTCTAGAGGTAAGAAATTTTCTTTGATATCCCCAGTGTAGCGTATGCTTATGTGTCGTTTTACATGCTTCTAACTTTAATGCCCACTTTTTACAGAAAATTTTGACAAGAGGAACCTCCCCATCCCTGATATGGAAACTATATTGGCTGCCACTTCGACCTCTGGCAGGAAGGGGGTGAAAGGCACATCTGCTGGGGGGAGGCAGATAAAGAAGAAAATTGAGAGGGTCAGCAAGGAAGCTGCACCCCACGACTACTTTCCCCACGTTCTGGACTGAAAAATGGAAAAACTTCGTTGAAACCAGCAACGTTGTGGACATTGTCTCCGCCATGGTTGCCCAGGCGATGAGGTCATTCGGCATGGCCATTGAGATGGAGGAAATCTTCAAGATGCTCTAGAGGAAAAATAGGGAGTTTGTGGGCAAAGCTTCCCATGCTGAGGACGTAGCTAGGAAGGCCCATGCCGAGGCTGATGTGGCCAAGAAGAATAAGGCAGAAAGGTCTGCCAAACTCACTTCCATTTTGGTGAAAAATGAATCTTTGAAGAAAGAAGTTCATGAGTCACAGAGTGAAGTAGCTGCCTTGACGAAGCGGGTGGAGACTTCTGATGCCCACCAAAAACTTGTTGTCGAAGCCCTTGAGAAGGCTAACCAAGAGAATGCGGAGCTGAAACAAAAAATTGAAGAGCTGACCTCCCAGGTGATTGCCTTTACTAAAGAGGTAGAAACTATTTGTAACGATGCTGAGCTTGCTAGTAAGAATGCTGAACAGAACTTTTTGGCCAACTTCCACCTCACTGAGTATTATCAACGATTTGGCATGTATTGGAGAAGGTATGCCCACAAAGAGGTGATTGAATGGCTGGAAGTGCATAACTGGAAGGTTCAGACTTCTGACTTAGGGGCTGAATTCTTGGAGGAGGAAGTGGATGAGGGGGAACCTCATACCCCTGCGGAGGCAGAAGCTATGGCAGATGTTGTTGAAGAGGCTAACCCTGTCGAAGCTAGGACCATAGTGCCTTTTGAACCTTCCCAGTCCCCACTCCCTTAGGTCCAATTTACGTAAATGTTTGAAGTGTAAGGACTTCGGTCCATTCTATATAAATTGATTTTTGTTAATGGAATTCAATATTTTTCTATTTTTGTCGACATCGTATAATCCTGATGTGGATGTTTAACTTTTGTAATTCTTTCGCTGCTACTTGTCAATAACTGCTGATCTGTAATATCTTGTTGCGTTTCGGACAAACAGATCACGTATTCATGTAGTGAAGCTTTCTTTCGAGTACTAGAGGTTCGACTTAGAGATGATTAGTGTTAACTAAGATACACATCGATCTTTTTGACCTTGCGGATGTTACCTTCATTTTGTCAGACCTTTCTAGGTTCATCTCACAATAACTTAGACATTGGTAACACACTTTTTAATCAGCGCAAACTTTTTCAAAGTGGTAATAGGAAGTAGCACTTCTTTTGAGGCTGAGATCCTTGTGAATCTACAAATTTCCTTCGGTAGGAAGGTTCGCCTGTGCTGAAGTTGCTTTTGACTCTTGGATTTTCAAGGCTACTGGGGCTACTTGCCTGTATTAAGACCTTACTGGGGCTACTCACCCATTTCAATAAGATTGGGAGTGGTTGCTATGAAACATCCCAATCCCTCAAATCCAGGCATAGATATTCATGCTATGCATGGAATTTGAGTAGTGATCCAGACTTGCTGGGTGGAATTTAATTATTCAAGGTTGGCCGATGTTGTAAGCCATTGTGGGGTAGAGGCTGGTTCATTTTCGATCCTGCTAGTATATGCATGTGATTTGATTGTTTCGCACGTTTCCAAGGTGATAGCTGTACTGAACCCATTTCCAATACACGCACAGCCGTATTGAATTAAATGCATAATGATGGTTAATTATTTGTTTGCGTGACTCTCAGGATTCATCCACATACTGATGCCCTTTCGTGGGATGCACGCGCTAATATGAGGCATTGACAAGGGAAATCGTCTGGATCCTATCCCCCAGCTTGTACGAAGATTTGGACGCCTCTGATCATCAAGACTTGATCCGATGGTTGGGATTCATCTTGTTCCTTGTATAAAATCCAGAATCTTGTCATTTTAACACTTTAATTGCTACAATTTTTTACCATCTCCTGAAAGTTTTTCGGCAACAAATTTTTGAACATTCCCTTTTCATTTGTGATTGGATTCAAGGAACACTTAACCACACTTGAATAAATGGCAACCAAAAAGGAGTATCCCAAACCTGATATGGCCACAATTCTTAATGCTACTTCCCAGAGATCTTCTTCAGGGCTAGGCCAAACCTCGTTAGGGATTCTTCTGAGAAGGACAAAGAGTGGGAGGTCTCCTAAGAAAGTCAGTTCACAACTGATAATGGCAAGGGGATAGCCGAAGAACCCTCAAAGAAAAGGAAATTGGCACCTGTTGGGGTATTCCGATAGCTTCGGAACAACTGTATCTCATGGGGAGAAGGTAACTCCCAAGCATCCTAAATTGTTGCAGGCTTCTATTAATGCTGCGATTGAATAGCAGCTTCGGGAGGTTAGTGATGATACCGAGGATACTACATCAACGGCTGCAGAGGCTCCTCGAAAGATAGTGGAGAGGACCCCAGGAAAGTCTGGAAACTTTCTGGGAGGTCGTGACAGCAAGATTGCTTCAACTGTGATTGAGATACTGCCGCTGAGGTCCGAGGTGCCAACGAGGCTTTCAATAAGTTTTAGACTGAAAGGTGGCAGGACTACGTAGCTACCTGCGATGCGGTGGACCTTACTGCGACCCTGGTGAGCCAGAATGCCAGGTCTTTTAGGGTAGCCTTGGAATGTCAGGAAGTTTTGGCCGACATTTAGCAGAGAAGCAGGGCCTCATATGAAAAATTGAATTTCACCGAGGCTGAATTAAAGAGGGTCAAAGCAGAGGCTGGTAAGTTGAGAGTTCAGAAAACTGAAGATACAGTAATGCTGGCTCTGAAGTCGAAGCCATGAAGCGGGAGGTCCATGAATCATAATGTGACGTGGCTTCACTAACCAAAAAGTTGGAGACTTCCAACAACCATTAGAAGCTCGCTGTCGAGGCTCTGGAGAGAGAGCGAATGCCTAGTTAAACTCTACTGATGCTGAACTGAGGAGGGCTAAGGCTGAAGTTGTTGAGTTGAAGGTTCAGAAGGTTGAAAATGTGGTAAAGTTAGCCTCTGCACTTTCGGAGATCGAAGCCCTAAAGTAGGAGGTCCATGAGTCACAATGTGAGGTGGCCTCGCAAACCAAGAAATTGGAGACCTCCATCGACTATCAAAGGCTTACCGTCGATGCTCTGGAGAAGGCAAATGTTCAGATAGTTGCCAGCTATAATGCTCAGGATTTCATGGAGAAACAAGTTGAATAGTACGCCAATGAATGTAGGCAGTATGAACTGGATGTTGTCGAGGAGGGTGACTTGTAGTGATGAGTTACGCATCCAACTTCCATCACACGGAGGAGTATCAATGCCTCGACTCCTACTGGAGAAAGTTCACTTA
The DNA here is from genome assembly GCA_903798395.1 of Fraxinus floribunda. Taxonomy (NCBI): domain Eukaryota; kingdom Viridiplantae; phylum Streptophyta; class Magnoliopsida; order Lamiales; family Oleaceae; genus Fraxinus; species Fraxinus floribunda. Next base: position 11,730 of record CAIGRS010049243.1, on the reverse strand, counting down.
TAACGAGGTTATCAGCAAGGTGGAGAATTTTTTCCCTGACCTTGATGCCTCGGAATTAAAGCCAGAGTTCATCGAAGAGAAGATGCCTCAGACTCCCACAGAAGATGATTGTGTAGAGGTGGTGCCGACAGAAGCTCCATCAGAGGAGGTGACTTCTACCCATACCACTGAGGATCAAGCACCTTCCCCTCCCAAAGAATAGGCTAGATTTTGCATTGGTTTTTATCCTCTATAAAGCCTTTGAGCCTTCTATTGTATTCTTTGTTTTAATGAATAAAAATTTCATACTTCTACCTTCTTACCTTTTGAATTGAGCTTAAGCACAGTGGAGCTAATTGAACTTAACTGAATGAAGTTAACCGAATAATCCAAGCTAACTGAATGCGGTTAAATAATTCGAATCTATGCTTAATCTACATGAGTAGTTCTATATTTAGGTTGAACCGTCCTGGCTGAATCAAGGGGTAACTGGCTTCTTCCTCGACACTCAGCTTCGTCGAAGGGAGGCATGGGAGGTTGCCTCGAAATTCAAGCGAGGTGATCCTCTCTGAGGATGTCGCCTTCTCTTTCGAGGCGCCTACGCTTACTTGTATGGTGGATGGTTCATACATACAAATACTTCCTCCTTGATGTTCAAACTCGTCGAAGGAAGGTATGTGAGGTCAGTCTCGAAATTCAAGCAAGGTGATCCTTTTTGAGGATGTCGCCCTCTCTTTCGAGGTACCTACGCTTCCTTGTATGGTGAATGGTTCATCCATGCAAAGGCTTCTTCCTTGATGTTCAAACTCGTCGAAGGAAGGCATGTGAGGTCAGCCTCGAAATTCAAGCGAGGTGAAAATTTATGTTGGGACAAAAGATTTTATTTATTTGCAATGGCTGGGAACAACCTCCAGCCGTAATTTACATTCATTGGTAATACATTCGTAGGTGTTCAGCATTCCATGGATGGGGCTGGACCTTTCCGTCCATATCTTTGATCCAGTAAGTCCTAGGCCGGACCTCTTTCTCGATGCAATACGGTCCTTCCCAATTGGGTCCCAAAGTGCTTGCCTCTGGTTCTTTGGCAGATAAGAAAACTCTTCGTAGCACCAAATTCTCTATCCTGAGGGATCTTTTCTTTACCCTGGCATTGAAGCACCTAGTCATTTTCCTTTGATATATAGCCATTTTAACTTGAGAATCATCCCTTATTTTTTCAAGTAGGTCAAGTACACATCTCCTCATTTCATCATTGAAGTGTATCCGTCTATGAGATAGGAGGCCCACTTTGATAGGGCTCATAGCCTTGGCTCCGTATGCCATGGAGAATGGGGTCTCATCGGTAGCAGTTCGGCTGGTGGTTCGGATTACCCATAGTACTTGGGATAACTCATCCACCCAGGCTTCTTTTGAGGCATCCAACTTTCTTTTCAATGTATACTTGATTGTCTTGTTTACAGCTTCAACCTGCCCACTTGTCTGGGATGATGTGGAGAGGAGAAGTGTTTTTTGATGCCCAAATCCTCACACATGTTCCTAACTTTCTTATTGTCAAATTGTTTGCCATTGTCTGACACAATTGAGTGTGGGATATCAAACGTACAAATGAAGTTTTTCCAAATAAACTTAGAGGTATTAGCCTCAGTTGTCTTGGAGAGAGGCTCGACTTCTACCCATTTGGTGTAGTAATATATAGCGACAATCGCGAAGCTAGCACTTCCTCTCCCTTTGGAAAGAGGTCCAATCAAGTCGATTCCCCATTTTGTAAAAGGCCAAGGCTGAATTAAAGAGAGTCTATATCCTTACTCTACTCAATAACAGTAATTTTAGCTTTAAATCGTTCAAGTAAGGATCTAAGGATTTTTCTAACAATTTTAGGCTCCGAAATTCTCTCACATAGGTTGAAACTAGAATTTACTATGTGTTTAAGCTCGCATAGAATTCATTAAAAGTCTCATCTTCGTTCATCTTAATCTCTTCAAATCTAGTGGTCAACATCTCAACTTAGAGTTTTTAACGGCTTGAGTTCCCTTATGTGTGGTCTATAGAATATCCCAAACCTCTTTGACTACCTCACATTTCCCCATTTTGTAAAAGGCCAAGGGCTGGATACCATGTTCAATTCCTATTAAGGCTATCTTGGTATGGTAGTGAAACGTTGGCATTTGTCACATTTCTGAACAAATTGATGCGCGTCCTTTTTTAAGGTGGGCCAATAGTATCCTTGTCTCAGTACTTTTTGTACTAACGACCAACCTCCTGTATGATTGCCACAAATACCTTCATGGATTTTTCTGAGTACATAGTTCACTTACTCTCCCCCAGTGTATCTCAGTAGAGGTAGTGAAAACCCACACTTATACAGTACATCGTCTTGAAGAACAAAGTGAGCAGCCCTTCTTCCGAGTTTTTGGGCTTCTTCTTTCTGAGGAGGTAAGGTTTGATCCTTTAAATAGGATATGAGGGGTTTCATCCAGGGAGGTGTATCCTCCACCTACATTACAGTTTCTTTGATTCCAATTGAAGGTCTAAGAAGGTGCTCAATTGGAACTAGTGTGAGTAACTCAGAATCTTTGCTACTTGCCAGCTTTGCTAAAGCGTCGGTGTGTTCATTGCACGATCTGGGTATTTGCATTAGCTTGAACATTTCTAAGGAAGGGATGAATCTTCTTACCAATTTCAAGTAGGCTGCCATAGTTTTGTCTCTAGTGGAGAAGTTTCCATGAACTTGGTTAACTACCAGTTGGGAGTCACTGCTAATGACGAGCCTCTTTATTTGTAGTTCTCTTGCCAGCCGGAGGCCAACGAACAGGGCCTCATACTCCGCTGCGTTGTTGGTTGCCATAAAGTCAAACCTTATAGCACAAGACAGTTTGTGCCCTTCTGGACTAACCAATACAATTCCTGCTCCTAACCTTGTGTTTCCAAAAAAACCATCGACTGAGAGCCTCCATATATTCGGAGGGTTCCATTTCTTCTTCAACGTTTGGAACAGGGGTGAATTCCGCCATAAAGTCAGTTAGGGCTTGCCCTTTGATGGCTGTCCTTGGTTTATAGGTGATGTCGAATTCACTAAGTTCAACAGCCCATTTAAACAATCTCCTCGAAGCATCAGGTTTCTAGAGCACTTGCTTGAGAGGGTAGTTTGTCAGAACATAGATACTGTGAGCTTGAAAATAAGGCCTAAGCTTCCTGCAGGTTGTTACCAAAGTGAGGGCTAACTTTACCATGTCAAGATATCGAGTTTCGGCTGCAAGAAGTGCTTTGTTGACATAGTAAACTAGCAACTGATGGCTATCTTATTCCCTTATCAATACTGACCTCAAAGCTTCCGAAGGCAATGCTAGGTATAGATATAGTACCTTATGGTTTTTTGGTTTAGAGAGGAGAGACGCCTAACCAAGGTGCTTCTTTAGCCCCTGTAGGGCCTGCTCGCATTCTTCTGTCCAATGAAATTTATTCCCTCCTTTGAGGATTTTGAAGAATGGCAGGCACTTGTCAGTCGCCTTAGAGATGAAATGGTTGAGGGCTGTGACTCGTCCAGTGAGGCTCTGCACCTCTTTTGGCTTCTAGGGAGACTTTATTTCAATTAAGGCTTTAACCTTTTCAGGGTTTGCTTCAATGCCTCGTTGGTTAACAATGTAACCAAGGAACTTGCTAGATGACACCCCAAAAGCGCATTTTAAAGGATTGAGTTTCATTCGATACCTTCGTAGAATTTGAAACGTCTCATTAAGGTGTGCCATGTGATCCATTGCCTCCAAACTTTTTACCAGCATGTCATCCACATAGACCTCTATTGTCTTACCGATGAGGTCAGTGAACATTTTGTTAACCAACCTTTGGTATGTTGCCCTGACATTTTTCAATCCGAAGGGCACTACCTTGTAGCAGTAGAGCCCTTTATCTGTGATGAAAAAGGTGTGCTCTTCATCCGGTGGAAACATTGGGATTTGATTGTATATAGAGTAGGCATCCATGAAGCTGAGTAACTGGTGTCCAGTAGTTGAGTCGACCAATTGATCTATCTTGGAAAGTGGGAAGCTGTCTTTAGGACAGGTTTGGTTCAAGTTTGAAAAGTCAATGCACGCCCTCCACTTTCCGTTGTGCTTCTTTACCAGAACTGGGTTGGATACACACTTTGGATACACAGATTCTCGGATGAAACCATTATCAATCAGCTTGGTCACTTCTTCTTTAAGAGCCTTATACCTTTTCGGGTTGAGAGCCCTTTTTTTCTGCCTGTGAGCCGTAGCTCCTAGTTCAATGTTTAAGTGATGGCAACTGACCCTGGGATCGATGCCAATCATGTCGCTGCGTTTCCAGACGAACACATCCAGGTTTCTGAGCAAGAAATCCTTCAACCCCTTCTTCATTTCTGGGGGCAAATTGCTCTCCATCTATAAACATTTTGTTGGGTCCATAGGGTCAGCTAGAAAGATTTCCAATTCTTCCATTGGGGTCGTTTGAGGCTCACAGTCAATAATGCGAAGGTCCAGCTCGTCTAAGTTAACGGCATTTTCAGCAGTTTTCCTTTGTTCAGGAGCTTGTGTTGCTCTAGACATGTCTCCTTCCTCAGTTGCTTCGGTCATGAGGACGTCTTCCCCTTATTTAGGAAGGTCTTCCATATTAACGTCAGCAAATATGACGTGTGTCCTGGGTTCTGCTTTCCTTAAGGAATTGGAGTAGCATTCCCTAGCTCCTCTTTGATCACCCCAAACCGTGCCAATGCCTTTTTCAGTTGGGAATTTCAAGCACAGGTGATGAATTGAGGTAATTGCCCGTAGCTCTTTCAAGGTAGGTCTCCCTAGCACTCCGCGGTAGGCAGATCGGTTATCAATTATGAAGAATTCTATGTAATGGAGTGCGATTAATGGTTCCATCCCCATTTCTATTGCCAGAGTGATTTTGCCCCTTGGGATGATGTTGTCTCCAGTGAAGCCATACAAGGGAAAATTCATTGGGGTTAACTCATAGTCCACCTTCATTTTGTCAAAGGTAATACCAAATATGATGTTGACCGAACTTCCATTATCCACCAACATTCTTTTCAGGCCATTGCAGGCCACGACTGCCCTTATTACTAAGGCATTACAGTGTGGATAATGTACTCCAATCGTATCCTCTTGTGTAAAAGTGTTTTGGTGGAATCGCTCTTCTGTTCGGAGATTGGTTCACTATGTAACTTGTTTATGTAACTTGTCATGGCTGGGTCGTTTGCCTCCATGGCACAGTTCTTTTGAGAATTTCTTGAATCTTTACCTACATGAGGGCTACCGATAATTGTGTCAATTTCTTGGATGGGTTTTTGTTCGCTGTTTGGTGTAGGACCTCGCCTTTGGCTTTGAACCTCTTTGGGTCTTTCGGTGTCGTTTTCCCTTCCTCTTGGAGGATCGTTTCAATTATGTCGACGTTGTTAGTTGTTTCGAGGCGTCTGGACCTGCGTATTTGGAGTGTTGTTTGAAGGACGTCTTGTAGCATCCCTGCAATTTTCTGTCTGATGTCCATAGGATTGATGATATGAGCAATACTGCGGTGCTTTATTCCTATTTCTAAGTTCAGCACTTCGTTCCCTGCCTCGTTGCCTTGGTGGATATCTCAGGCTGGGTTGGCGCTGATGCATTCCAGCACCAGGATTGACTTTCTCATAGGCTAAGGTCAGTACCGTGTTGAGAGTGGCTGCAGATAGCTCTTGTCCATGATTCATTGGGGTTGACTGTCCATCAAATGTGAGGTAGGACCCCTCCATCTTTACATTTGCGGAGGTGGTAGGCCTTGGCTTTCCCTGTTCCTGTGATCTTTTAACTCTTCATTGAGGACTTCTCGCCTTATCATTTCTAACAAGGCGTCGTAAGTGGCAGGGTCCTTGTTTTGTACATCTCTCCAAAAAAGAGAGTTCATGTCCAATCCTCCTCTGAGGGCATTTAAGGCTTTCCTATCCGTGACTTGTACACAGTACGTCATCTCATCAGTAAAGCGCGAAATAAAATTTTTCAAAGATTCACCTTGTTGTTGTCTCATATCCTGCAATCTTTGGATGAGTCTTTCCTCTTCCTTGCTGGTTGCGAAGTATTTTAAGAAAGCTTTCTTGAACTCAGGCCAACTTCAGATGCTCCCCTCTGGTAGCCTGGTGTACCAAATTTCTGCTCCTCCACTTAAGGTTAAGTGGAAGGCTCTACACTTCATGGCTGGTGTGGCCCCTTTCAGATTCATGTGAGTCTTGTAATTGTTCATATATTTTGCGGGGTCGCCTCTCCCATCATACTTTGGAATTTTAGAGAGGGTGAAGTGGTTTAGCATGGGAGCATTTCTTATAGCTTTTGAAAAGGGAGAATGTTCATCGTCATCATCTTGATCACAAGATCTTTGTGGCCCTTCTGAATCTTCATCTTTCCTTTGGAGAGCTTGGGGAGGTAACTGGAGGTCCCTGCTTCATTCTTAGCTCGGTCTGAACTTCGTGCCTATTTCTAGGGGGTCGGACCAGAGGCTCTTCATGGTATATGGGTCGGTCTTCATTTGGATAAGGTTCCTGTTGCCTATTCTTAGGCATTGAAAAAGGATTGACATGCCTATTTCTAGGCACCTGTGGCCCTATCCTATCAAAAACACTTGCAGACCTTTGGGGCCTATCTTCTGGTTCGTGATTTGGAGGAAAGCTAAACGAAACTTCAGGTGGTATTCCTGCAACATAATTGGTCGATGAACCATCAACCTTTCTTTCCCAAGGAGCTTCCATCCCGCCATAACGATGCCCAGCTTCTTGACTCTGGACCTCGTTTTTCCCTTGGTAAAATGTTGGAGCTTCGGTGAATACATCCTCGGGGGCGGTGTTTTGAGGAGCCTGATAGACTCCTTGCCCTTGCATATTCATCAGCATTTCTTGTATAGCTAGGTTCTGTTGGGTGATATTTCTCATGTTGGCAGCCATTGTAGCAATTTCCCTAGTGAGCCTAGCGGTGCCTGTTTTCGCGCTTGGAACCTCCTCTTCTGCGTATTGGACGTCGTGGGTGGGCTGCTGGGACAGCGTACGAGGGTTCCCCTTCTTCAGGGTATTTCCTCGTTCTCCGTAGGGCATTTTCGTTAGTAGAAATCATGTTTCAAATACTTGATATAAAGTTTCTTTCGCCAAACTTAAAAACGTAACCAGACCTTTTCTCCACGCGTACTCTTAGTTAAATGTAGGAAATTCCCACGGACGGTGCCAATTTGTTAACCCCAAAAAATGAACTCAACAGATACCGAGCCCACTATTTCCACGTTAAGTACGGATCTGACGGGTTTATACTGGAATGAAATCGGTAGTTTGACTGGAATTGACGCGAGAGGCACTTTCCGGCAAGAGATAAAGATGTTCGAACCTTGGTGGTATGATAACAGTGGTATTCGCACTATCAACGAACACTCGATCGATTTCCCATATTAAATCTCTCTTTTGTAATCGAATAAGTGGAAAGAAAGATATTGTATAAAATGATAACAAATTCGTATTAGAATCTCAATGTATTTGCTACAATTTGGAAAATCTGCAAAGGATCAAATATGCAAAATCTCATAAAGAGTTTCTCAAGATGAATATATTTCATATTCTCCTCAACAGATACAGATGCCAACCCCTTTTTTCATACAAAGAGGAGCTATTTATACTAATCTAGTTGACGCAGTGATCATTGGATCCAATCCACGTGGCCACATCTCCCAGGCCTAGACTTCACATTACTGTCAATTCGTTACAATTAATATTATTAATATTTGATAAAGGGTCAGCCACCCTACACAATATAGCCTGACATATGAACAGAATTTTATTACATGTCTCATCAATCACTTCTAAAGGATCTCCAGATCCATAATGACAGGCAGCATTTGATTCTGTTGGATCAGGGACAACCTTTGTGGAAGAGCGTCTGGTGGTAGAGGCCTATGATATCTTTGTTGAGCCTCTGCGCAAGGCCTTGGGGAGCTTCAGTACTTCGTACTTAACGAGCTTCTGCCTTTATATGCATGTGCTTCGAATAGGCCTCTGATATTAGGGTTGAAGGGACGTCGGTCAAACAAAACTTCGGCTTTTGAAGGAGCCTCGGATACCTACAATTTTAGTTAACTTTGACCTTGTAACCTTTTCTGAAGATTTTCCAACCGGTACTTCGTTAACTTTACTACTGGTGTGTGTGGCTGTCCACGTGGATATATTGCTTACGTGACGGCTCACGTGGAGTGCTGATTTGGAGCCTCTAATTTTGGGGATAACAAGCCTCAATGGAATTATACTTTCTCTCGAAACCTATAATTTCCTAGGTTAAGTTATTCTTAGATCACGCCTAAATTTCCCTCTCTCATGTACCGAAATCTAAAGCATCAATTATTGATCAGGTGGTTGAAAGTAATGCGCAAGAACTACACAAATAAATTAATGGAAAAAATCAAATGAATTAACCAAATTAGAATCCAAACATGTCTCAAGTTTAGTTACATCAAACCCTAGATATTAAGATTAGCTCATGACTACTAAAAAAAGACATATTCAATGCTAAAGTAAAGAACATAGAGAAGAAAAGAATAATAAAAACTATTTTTCCACTTGATTTCTTCTCCAATTAGTTGATGATTTTGCTCTTGATGGTTGCTCCTTTTCCTTGTCTCCTAAGCCATTTTTCTCCCCTAAAATTAGGTCTTCCAGTTTGTATGTATACCCTCTTAAGTTATCAACATGGATTGGAGTTGGGCCGGGCCAAAATAAATAAAGAAAATCACATTTTTTCTTCACCCGGGATGCGAAGCCCAGAACCGGTGCTGCATCGCCTCGTCATCTATGCTGCTGGTTTTCTGAACTGGGTGCTGCATACTGGTTTCTTCCATTTGGCCTCCGTTTCTCTTATTCTCCACTTTATTTTTCTTGTTTGACCTCCTCTTTGAGCCTACTTTTATGATTACCCGTGGATCCATCCCAAGCTCCAAAATACGTTATTTTCTCCAATTTATCTAAACTACAAAACAACATGAACAAACATATCAAACGTTCATAAATGCTCAAGAATAAGCCGAAAACTATGTTTTAGAGGTATTAGTTTGATGAGTGATTTACACTCATCAAACACCCCAAACTTAATTCTTTGCTTGTCCTCGAGCAAACACAAAACAATATGCAAATAAGACTCATAAACACGCAAATAAGACTCACAAACACACAAATAAAACACACTACCCAAAAAATCAAATATATATTTGAGTGGATAGCTTGTTTTTATGGCTCAGCATTGAAGATGTAATATCGAGTTCATGAACCACTTCAAAGTTATAGTACAACAACCAAATTCTCGCCTTTCCAATGCAGAATGTGTGTATGTGTGTGTGTATAAGGAATCAAATACAGCGTTGTGCAGCTATAAGTCGATTCAATTCCCATCCCTAAGAGTCAATTATTTTGTTTCTCCACTTGTGGGATTCACACACCCCCAAACTTAATTTCTTTTCCACTATTTTCCCAATGACGTAATCTAAGATTAGTTATCAACTCACTACTCCTTACCGTCTCTTGTCTGGGTGGATGTTCTGATTGTAGTTCACATATCAACAAATGAGGATTCTCCTTTTTCTCCTTATTTTTGACTACATCAACTTCCAGGAATAAATTAAGTTACTAACACCTATCAAAGGTCTAATCCTCTAAAACAAGTGTTTGGGGGCTTAATCAATGCATGTAGTGCATCTTCTATTTCATGCACCTGCTTTATATATATATATATATATTGATCCTATGTGCGGACTCCTTAAACTTTCCAAATGACCCATGTATCGTGTTTTAGGGCATCAGGGTTTAAACCCTTGCAGGATTAATCACTCGAGTCATAAAGATTACGAATAGACGTTTCACAATGAGATTGTTAACGTTGTCCTCATAGGGATCTTTTCAAAGTAGCATCACAACATTTTTTTTTCTTTTATACAGTGATTAGTGCAATGCCCCTTATACAACACTTATTCTCGAAAATCAACCCCTAACACTCATTCAATTTGAGTACGATGATCATGAATACCAAATTTGTCCTTTAACCGTAACACAAGTCCGATTAGAGTGATACTTGTCGGAACTACAATATAAGTGGTTTTGTCTCCTCTCCACTTTCGTTCGTCATCCACATGAAAAATCTTCACTCATGCAAAATGATGAGTCTCAAATGATTACTTATACATGAAAAGTTGAGATTGCAATGGTAAGAAATCTGCACAAAAAATATGTCGGGATTTAATAGCTTGAAAATGACACATTCGAATATTAAATCCATACAATAGCAAAAGGTCAAATTGACAGTTGAAATGTCTATCCCGATAGTTTTCAAGTTTCGAATTCGACAGTTGAAATGTCTATTCCAAAATTTTGAAATGTCACGTTCGATAGTTGAAATGTCTAACCCGACGGTTTCTAAATATCGAATTCAACAATTGAACTGTCGAAATTGACGGAAAGCATATATATGGGTGATTTGAACAAATTCTTTATCACGTTAAGTGTGGTCATCAATATTGTACTATCGAATAACAATATCTTCTTTCCAAATAATTTGCACAATAAATCATTAAAGAGACAATCATTCAAAACATTTATCGGGTTTGATTGGAAGAAATTATTCAAAACATTAGTGGTGATAATCAATTCTCAACTACAATATGACAACAATTTCCCAATGAATAACTCAATACTTCGTTAAATATAGAATCTTTCACAACATTTTGTAGAGGATATTGGTATCGTTATTCTAAAATACTTGAAAAATCAAAAAAAAATTAATGAATAATAATTTAGAAAATTTTGAATAAATATGACCTTGTTATATTTAACATTTCAAGAGTAGTAAGTTATAAGATAAAAATATAAATAATTTTTAATATGCTACCTCTCAAAATGGATGATGAATCCATAGTAGTGTTTTCTTGGTAAAGAAATGGAGAAAATGATTAGAAAGTTAGAGTTTGTTAATGTAAGAAGAAATTGTTTATGCTCACTTTTGATTGGGCTTTTTTCTTTTTGACAAAATTCTTATTACTCAATATAATATACATATATCCAATGTGTATAGTACAAAAAAAAATCATCACATCATAGCATTAATGACATTCAAGTCAAACATTAATAAACGTTAAATGCTCCGAAAAATGTGTCACTAAGGGTAAATTGGACCTTTCACAGTGACATTTTGAGCACCATTAGTAAAAGTGACAAATTTTGTTGCACTTTTTAAAGTTAGTGACATTTACGAAAAACCCTTATTTTTAAATATAACATAGTTGAAAATTCGCGTTTACTAACTAAGTTCGACCCTACGTGCGGAATTATACTAACTAAAGCAACAAGTCACTAGTTAGTTTCTAGATGGTTAAACAAACAATTCAATTATCCTAAGGTTAAATTACCGCTGTTTTTAATATGGAAAACAATAAACAACTCCATTTATCAAATTCATTCCTAATTCTAGTAGTAAAGGCAAAATACTTTCCACATTCCTCACGAGTGGATTTCTCACTCTGATTGTCCGAGTTAGACTCGTCTTCAATGAGAGTAGCATTCATATCCTTATCTGAATTTCTCCTACTGCTAGGGCACTCACTCCTAACATGACCAAAAGCTCAACAATTATGGTACCTCACAGATTTAGATTTTCTCCTAGATTCACTCGGGCAACCTTTGTATCTCTCTTGAGGGTTATTTTTCTTCCTAAACATTTTTCGAGATTTTTTAGCCAGGTAAGCTAACTC
>CAIGRS010049228.1:5352-17626 GCA_903798395.1 Fraxinus floribunda | reverse complement strand
AAAAGAATAAACTCTTGCACCAATGTCTTCTTCCGCTTCCAATCTTTGCTTTAATCTTGAATCCCTTGATGTTTTCTTCCTTTGAATTGTGCTCTTAATCTTCTATCTTTGTTTTCTCAATGTGTGGAACCCCTTTATTAGTGCCTCTTTAGATCTATTTATACTTCCCTATACATTCTTGGCCAATTTGAAGCCTTTTTCTGGGCTTCTCGCGGTCCGAATAGCAAAAACCTAAGTTGTGTGGCGCAATGCCTAAGCACTAGGATGTAGCGCCTAGGCGCTGATTTGGTGAAAAACTCGTATAATGTAGCGTCAGGTCGCTGAGTCGCTGTCCAACCTGCTTCTGCTTCGATATCTTTATCCTAACTTTTGCTCCCGATGTCTGATTAAGACGATTCAAAATGCATTGCAAAAATAACTCAAAGGGCTACAACGTTAATAGAAATAGCTCTTTTCCAATTGGAACGTTTACTAGGCCAAAAATGGGTCTCAATCTCCAACTAAAAAATTGGACATCCTTGCGCGGTTGAAAATTGATTTGTTTTCACTCATTTTGATTTTTAGTTGTATCCATTTAACCCCTAGTATTCTTGAATCTTCATCATGAGTTTCGACTGAACTTTTGAGTATTTGCACTTTAGCCCCAACTTTGGATCTCGTCATTTTTCGCTTTTTTCTTTCAATTTCACTTCCATTAATTGAGTTTCACCTAATAACACATTATATAATAAATTAGGCTATAATTTCATTAAAAGAATTATGAAATTTCAATATTTTAGAGCCCGAATAAGTGTATTTTATACACTTATCATTTTGACATTCGAATTTCAGTTGGTAGTGTCATTACACATGGAATTTCCTTGCGTAATTAATTCGTGTATTATTACCTTATGTGACTACATTACATATTTTCACAAATGGCTAATCAACTTAATTTGGATTTTTTTTTAAACCGCGAAAAATTTAAAAGTGCGCAGACTAAAAAGTAATAAAATAGTCCTTGCCAATAGTAATCGATATAGTAAAAGGAAACTAATGTCGAAATGAAATAAAACTTTGATAGATTAAGTTGTTACATCGAATTTCGAAATAATAAATACCATAGGTCCTACATTTTCCGAACTAGAAAGAAATTGATAGTTTGGAATGTTTAGTTCCTTGAGCATACTTTTCACTATATTTTCGTAACTTGACCCCGTGATTTCTTTCAACTTGTTAAAGCCGTATAATGAGATAATCAATCCTTTCATTATTTTTTCTATTGTATTCGTACACTATATATCTAACTCCAATTTCAAAATATTCACTTGTTCATAACTCGTAATGTCAAGTTCAAGTATCACGTCTAGGTGACGTGGGTGTACAAAAACATGCAAAATAGGTTGTCAAGGACCAAACAAACACGGCACACCCTTAGATGGGTTGACACTATTTATCCATGAATAGGGATCAAACTCAGGTTGATCATTCTTCAATGTACCATACTTGGACTCAGTAGAAGCCTTATACTTATCCTATGAAAAAGAAATTAATTCTTATCAACTCACTATATAAAAACTTCAAAGTATCTAAACTCTAATTGTACTTAATAACTCTTCTGGATTTTTATCAACAAAATCTCTAACCAACTATTCATCTTGTGGACATGGCTGGAGAACTCTAATTGAGACATGGGATGGACCATATCATTTTAAAAATATGTTACATATTAATAACAGTTAATTAAACCATAAATAAACTTTAAAACACAAAATTGAATATAAATGGAAAGAAAAAAATCTATAAATTTCTTTTTGGTAATCACAAATGAGGATGAATTCACATTATGCTTCTTCATTTCACCAGCCTTTCCTTGTGCAAGGCAGTTCTCTCAGGGGCGGACCCAGCACCCAGCCAGCCCCCGTAGCCGCCCGTACTGGATCCTTCGGGAACTTTTTTTTTTTTTTTTTTGCAAATAAATAAATTTTCTAGCTTATATAACTGTTATTGCATTTTGTTTTCAAATGTCTCGTTCAGTTGAGTTGATTAGAGTTTGCAATTTTTATGAGATGTCTCTATTTCGATTCCCTAACTTGCAATTCATATATTTTTAGTTTTACAATTTTTACCAAAATCAATGGCAATAGGGAGGGGAGAGTAGAACCCGTAACTATCCTTAAAAATTATTGAAATCCTTATCATTAGCGTGCTTGTTGAGTTTGATATTATTGTGTATATATATAACATTATGCATTATTTGAAAAGAATAACATTAAAATGTAATTTAAAAATTACTGGCAAATTTAATACAAGGGTAAATAGTGTCTAGGAACATGAAAGCATGATGATACCAGTCACCTACAAACCCTACTACACAAAACACAGAGTAAGCCAATCAAGAAAGTGAAATGGCCTCCACCCATGATGTGCCATTTCACATTCATAAAGCCAGACCTTATTCAAGAAATCTCATAGGAAAATATGTACTTCTGTAAAGTAAAAACATTTACAACTAGACATGGATCATGTTCACTTGTTCAGTACTAAACCATTCTATAATTCTATCGAGTGAGTACATATTGTGTATCACATGCGCGTAGAGATATGAGAGGTGGTATCAATGTACAGTATTGTAAGGATAATTTTGAAATTAGGTTCTATATATGAACAACATTGTTTAAAACTATTTGAATTTGGTGAATTATTCGCACCCGATCTGAATTTCCTACCTCTAGAGAGAGAGGTAATTCCCTTTTGCTGGTTGAGGAGGGATTCGAACCTCTAACACAGTGGTTCGTAGCCATGTGTATAATCCTCTGAGCTACAGGTCCCAACTCGTCTCCATTGGATATATTCCTCGGAGTACCCTAAAAAAAAAAAAGAACATTTCCTCTTCCCTCTCGAGCCATATGATTTCAGGTTAAAAAGATGTGAAGGCAAAATACGTAAGCACGTTGTCAAACACTTAAGTTTCTGTGTGTCGATCTTATTTTTATTCTTCATTTTAATTTTGTTGTTCATGTTTGCACAACAACCTATCTATAAATAGCTATCAAATTGATCATTTCTCATCATCAAACTCACAAGCAATACCCCTGCCCAAATTTATAGTCTCTCATCATCTACCCTTTTGATCTTTAAATTTTAAAAGATGGCCGCAGTTGAGGTATCAATATATACTTCTCTTCACTTTCTAATTATTTTTCATTTACATCAATATATATTTACTATAAATCTTTCTCCGAATTTGAACATAAGACTAATAATTTCCATTGTTGATTTTCTGCCAGTGCTGCTGCGTTTTTAGTAGTGTTATACCTGTATAGAAGTTAATTTGATCTTATATTTACACTTCATGCATTAAGACTGAAAGTTTATCCCTACAGGTTGAATCAGTTCCTGCAACAATAGTAGAAAAGGTTAAAACCGAGGAGGTAATCACCACCCCAGAGAAGCCAAAAGAAGCGGTAAATGCACCAGCCACCGAGGAAGTAAAAGAAGCAACTGAAGATGCTGCACCAGAACCTGCTGAGAAAGAGGCGGTGGTTCCAGTAGAAGATTCCATTGAGGCAGCTGCACCAGAACCTGCTGCAGAGGTGGTGGCTTCAACAGAAGAGCCTGTAACAGAGGAAGTGGAAAAGGAAGAAGAAGCTGAAGAGGTGAAGATAGAGGCTGCAGTTGGGGAAGAAACCCCCGAAGCTACCAGTGCAGCAGCTGAGGAAGGCGGCGAGGAGGTGAAGGAGGAGGAGGCTGCCACAGAAGTAGCTGTTGAGAAGACTGAGGAGTGAAAAGTGGTTGGTATGAAGTGAAATGCTGCAATACTTTGTGGTCATTTGAGGCTGCAATGCTACATTTGTTAAAAGCTTATCATTATGAAGTACGTTTTTATTTTATTTTAATTTAGATCAAGTTCTTGGAGAAGAAAGCAGTCATTAAAATATTTTATGACACAATCTCTGTGCGCAATAGCTAAGTTGGCTATTATCTTATGATGGAATGTGAACTTTAATTTGGTCTTGATATCCCAATAAATAAATTTAGAATTCCTCGACCAATATACATTTTGTACATACAAATATATCTCACCTACATTTTGTCTTCGGCATATATCCAAACTTGTCATAATACCATCTCGATCGTCATAATTTTAATTCCTAAAATCTATCATGAACTTATCCATCAATTAATTGCAGAATGCCAAAAATAGTTGGGCTTGCATTATAAGGCTCAAGACCAAATAGAAGGAAGCCCAATGCATAGGGAAAAAAAAATAAAAAAAATCATCTTCTCCTTTATGTTTTCACAAAAATGGCCATTCTTTTAACCCGAAAAAACAGCAGGAACCTCTCCTACTACGTACTACTTTACATAGTATAAGTGTGATTTACCTCCTCCACGATGCTCTAGGGACGGGGCGGTGAGAGGCCTCAAAGTTGGGGGTTCAACCTTTACTTACATAATATAAGCTACCACAAATCCATTTATGTGCAATTGAAAGCTCTGTTCCAACTTCCAAAGCTGATGATACTTCCAAGTACCAAAGCTGCAACTTACATGCTCCTGAGTTATGACAGGAAATCATTTTGAGCCATTCTTACCATTAAAATTCAAATCTAAATAATGGGCCTCAATAAATTATTTTGGAAAGTAGACAAATGTTTGGGCCAAACACAATGAACCCAAACGTTCAAACCAACAATTCGTTGGTCTCTTTTCAAATGGATGCACTCAATAATTAAGATAAACTTGTCCAAGGACCACAATCCCTACTACTTTTCAAAATTTCGTTTTTTTTTAAAAAAAATTTCTTTTTAAAATCAAAACGACGCCATTTCAAACAAACGTGTTACAAAAGCCAAAAAAGAAAAACCATTTCTCTCAGTTACGTTGTTCCTTCATTTTTCTCAATCCCTACCCTCTTGTTGACCCGAGCCTGCCTTCTTTCCTAACTTTTATCCCAACCAATGTGGGATTTACAAAGTATGATTCTTGTAACAAATAATATAGGTAACTCACTTCATTCAACCTTTATTTGGATACTTGTATTTCAAGAATTCACTAATAAACCTCCTTTCCCTCAGTCAACCTTCAGGGAGATCCATCAGCCACCTCGCTTGTGTAGATTAAACTGCCTTGGTTGTAATGCACGAGAATGAATATAAATATTCTTGGGAAGATCACTTGACAGAAAGAAACAATAGAAAAAGAGCTGATCTTAATTAGGGCGTGCGTAAACCAATACTGAGTATAACCTCCGTTGAGTTCACAATATAGAATTTTGTGTCAAAATCGTGTTTAACTATTGAAAAAATAAAATTGAGAGATTCCCACAAATTGTCTTTCATGACACACAGTCTATGTAGAAAATATAATCACAAACATTTAATAATCAAAGTCATACTCTTAATAGGAAATGGACCTAAGCCCTAAGGTCAATTTAAACAGGAACTACATTGACAGCACAAAAAAAGGAAAAAAATACATTGACAACAGCAACAGTCATAGAAATCTAGCAATAAAGTATGCTCAGAAACAAGAGGGCTCCAAGACGATGTGCACAAGTTTCTTAAACTCGTAGAGAGGCAACCTGCAAGTTCACATTCTGTTGGAAAACTGTAATTTCAGAGACAAGGGAGGGTAGCGCACCAGTGACAACACCAATCAACCACAGCCTTCGACTTCATATCCTTGTAACACTGAAATTATTTCAAACCAAACACAATAAACTTTTCTAGTAAAAAAAAAAAAAACTAGTAAAAATAAAACTGATAATTTCAAAGAACCATCAAGCATCAATTAGACATCGAAAAAGGAATTGAAAATTAATCTTTCTATATACAACAATTTTTCGAAGATAAATTTTCATAAAAACCCTCATTGGATCGAGTTAAGAAAGATACCAAAGATCTTCAAATCTTTGATTTTTATGAAGTCCTCCCTGCTGAAGATCCTCAGAAACAGAAAGAAGCTGAAAAATGAATAATTTAACTCTTTGCCCCAACCATCCCCAGCATGTGTTGAGATTTATTTCTTCATGTACCTTATCGAGTTAGCATTGCTGACTAGTAATGCTGGTAAAAATCCATACTTCTAGATGCCTTTCATTTTGGTTCCCGTGTGTAAAAACTGTATTGCCAAGAGGGCTTCTTTTTAATGTTTATAGGAAAGTGGAAAGTCTAGCTACAGAAGTGCAACAAAGCTGTCAAGGGGGAAGGTTTAGCAACAACAGTGCAACAATGCTGTCCCCTGTCATGAACTCAGAAACCTCTTCCAAGAGTACAGCGGCACAAGTGGACCTTGTGGAAATGCACATTCTACTAAATCACCATATCTAAAAGCTTAACGAGTTGAGGATACAATAGTTTGAATTCATTTTTCCTTCAAAAGATGAGAGGTGTATTTTGGGAGAATTGCAGCCGACGTCTTTAATCTTTACCACCTTCTCCACGTTTGTACCCAACCAGTATTTCTTGACAAAAATTATCCGCACCCTTTAATGTTTGATGCCTATAGTCCCTACCGTCAGTTTCTGTCAAACTATGAGCGTGTAAAAATTTTGCCCTTGAGCTTAAAAAAGAAGAATATACAAAATGAAAAAGAAGGAAAGAAATAAAAAGAAAAAGAAAATTCGAGTCTTCATCTAACCACCCCCACTCCAAAGGAAAGCCACCACAGCTACAACACTGTTTCAACCAACCATTGCCACAGCAAACCAACAACCATCCCTCACAAAATCCATGTGTTTGTCATTCAAGATGTTTAGTTGGATTCCTACTTTTGGGAAATGCATGTAATGCAGGTTTCAACATACGGTTCATTTTACTTCCTCTGTTTCATTAATGAATGTCTCTATGGCTTGTCAAGTAATTATGCTGAAATCTGTGTGCAATTTCTTTTCCACTCTTAATCATTGATAGTTAGAATATTTTGAAAATAAGAATCTGTTAAACAAATTCATCTGCCAGCCCCATATTAGAGTTTGCAGAAATAAACTCGTTTGCTGGAAACCAATCATTTGCAGCACAAGCGTGTGACTTATCATTTTCATTCCACCCACACTAGCCAACCACCATAAACTAGAGGTGCGGCTGCTGGGGTCCTCCATGCTGCCGGAAGGTTCACAATTTCTTCAATTCCGGGGTCCAGATCTTTCAAATCTGAATTCATACCAATCTCTAAATTTATTTAATACTGATTTGTGGTTAGGAGCTAGTTGTAGTGTGTGTGTTGATGTCGGTGGATGGGGCTGGTGATTGATTGTTGAGCAGAGGTTCAGCTGGGGGTGGGTTGAATGAAGAGGACAGACTTACATGTGCATTTTTTGCCTTATGTGGGTTGGATGTGAGACTGAACACCTTTGCTTGACGGGATTCGATCTAATTTTCACACATGTATTAGGTTGCCCTAATATTTCCTCCTATATAAAGGATATTAATTGGAGCCTCTTTTCATGGTATTAAAAAAAAACACAAAGGCGAAAGTCCAAAAGCCTTGTAGTCTCTCATTCGAAATAGTGAAATTCTAAAATGCAAAATGCGGATGTAGCTCTCTCACTGAGCGTGAACCACTCTAAATCATTAGTTTTTTTTGTTTTTTGCTTTCGCTTTCTACTTCATGTTATTAATTGTAACACGAATTAATCACTCATTCCATAAGAACTTGATCTCAAAGGAAAAATTAGCTTTTGAGGCACATAGAACACATTTTTTTCAATTTTTGACAGAAACTGTCAATGAGGACTATTGGGATAAATTTGCCAAGAAATAAAGGTTGGGGACAAAAGTGCAAAAGGGGTAAAGAGTAGGGACGCTGGCTGCAATTTTCCCGTGGATTTTTCTTAATCGGGTGGTGAAGAGACTTGCTCTTAGGAAATTTGCTTGCTTTGACACTGTGGTATTGATCCTCGTCTAATGCTACACATAGAATTTTAATAATCATATGCACGTTGCATCTATGTTTGAACTTTTTGATGATGAGGTTCTAGCATATGAAGCAAAAAGGCCCCAGACCACCCTCTTCTCCTACTCCTACTCCTTCCAGAATCACATAAGGAAACGAACAAACAAATTGGATAGCGAAAGATCATAAGATTAGCAGGAACAAAATTAATGATGAATTTGAGAATCAATTCTCACAGATATATAATGTATTTAATTAAATATTCACATGAAACAAAGCAAAGAAAATATAGAAAGCAGCAGCATAGCCATCCTTGAGTTAACAATAAGTCCAACAATAGAATTCAAAACTCATTCATGCTCTAAACACGCTCCAGATGTCCAAAAACAAAAGTGCTGTATAATTGCAAGGAAACATAAGTACTGAAACTAGGTTAGGAAGAGTAAAAAATTGGAGATGGAAAGGAAAGAAATGCAGATAGTTACCATCTGATCTAATTAGTATGTCTGAGGATCTAGCATGTAGAAAACAAACCAGATAAGAAAAAAAATAAAAATCAGGCCAGCCAGCATGGTCATGAAAAAATCTGTTACTCTTTTGTTACAATAATATAGCTCTAAGTCCATTTGGGCCTTGTTAAATGTCAGCTGCATGTCAAACAATCAAATTTTTTTGTACTCATTTTTTTTTTTTAATAACAGTGGATGTCAAGGCCAGCTTGCGCGCACCTCGACTTTTTTTTTTTTGTACTCATTAATAACCGTCTTGTTCATTTACCTTTCTTTTACCCAGTAGAGCCATAAGGTGGTGACAGGTTGAATCTTGAGAAAAGTTTGTGATGTATAATGACATTTATTCATGAACATTGATATTCATCTCTAGTAGAGATGATCGCCAGTATGTGGCAACAGTTCACTACCGCATTATCCAATAAAGTTAGGATGGACTTTTATTCATTGGATAATGTGATAGTGACCCTACTACCACATAGACCGGTGATTATCTCTAGTAGAGATGAATAGCGTTACTAAAGATTCATCAAAGGATCTACAATGTGCATATTCTACTGCTCCTTTGCTAAAACAACCATGAAGCTCACATGTAGCTTCTGAAGGTTTTTCCTCTGCCCCAATCTTAAATTGTTAAAAGAGTAAAAAATGACAAGAAAATGAAAAGAAGAGTGACGACAGCATCATATGGATCAACAGAAAATCATTTAAATCAGATGAACTGCAAATATACAGTAATATGAGCAACCCAAGATTTAATAAGTTTAAAGTCCTTAGCAGAACAAAAGAAGCACAAAGACGCCAAATGAAGCTTAAAATGCCATAGAAGAAAACAGCCATTCATTCAGGCCATATTAGGGCTTTTATAAAACTGAATGCTGAGAATAACAAGATACAAATCATTTCATCACCACGACCTTAAACCAAATTAACTTTGTAAAGACAGTCTATTCACCCATCAAGTCAATTCTCCATCAAATTCATATGATATATTTCGTCGTTATAGCTCTCAAAAGCAATTAAATTTAGTAATTCATGTATCCAAACAGGAAATTAGTTGTTAAATCAACAGAAGTAAGGTCCAGTTATATATGGACAGCTGCTCACGATAAAGAAGAAGAATATAGCAACTTTTCCTAACACGGCTTTACCCAAAGGGTGAACATTCGCTCTGAATTTTTCTTTTTTCTTTTTTTTTTCCCTTTTCATCTGTAATGGACAACCTATTTTGATCCAAAATCAATCAGACATGTTAAAAGAGAAGCACCCCCAACAGTGAAAAATCAATTAGCATCAAGTTGATAAAAATGAAAGTAACACCGATGACAACGTGATGTAAATGGTCTTATTTATTTCTATGCCAATGGGCACTAGTAGAAACAGCATAAATAAAATAGAATACACTGAATTCATTAGTGCAGCCAAGAAACTAGCGAGAAAGTATTTTATTAAAATCAGGCAAACCATTAGGGAGAGTTGAGTGACTGACCTAAGTCTTTTCCTCATCCAATCTCATCACTTATTTAGCGCATGAACTTGACCCCTCTGAACGGAAATCCTCTCTGGGAACACGAGGAGAAATGTGAGGTAGAATTACATTTCAGATTCAATAAAAAACTGTCAATTTTCATTAATCAATGAATTTAAATTAAACAGACAACCAACATTAAGCAACCAAAGACCGAGAAAACTACATAAAGCCAAGGTGCAACCTAAAACAAGATAAAAATATGCCCATAATTTACTACATAAATATTAAAGTCAACAGAAGACAAGATAGAGGAATAGATAAATTGCAAATTGACTAGATAATTACATAATATACACAATACAGTCAATTGTGATCTTCTTGACTAGAAGAATTTACCTATTCTCGATCTTCTTTCCTTTCCTTTTTTCTACTCCATGTCTCTTGATCCCATCACCTTCCCCCTGGCCGCCAGGGCAAACAAGGCTTTCAACACAAACCTCAGGATAAAATTTATCAGGCAAACCACTAATGTTGACATTCCTAATAGTTTTTGTACTTAAATCATACCAAACAAGTCTTTTCTCCTCACAATTTAAAAGAACCTTTTCACCATTCTTTGAATAAGCCAATGGCTTCAAACCCGATTTCCAGAAAGACAAAATACTTGGGGGACCAAGCAATTGAGTCCAAGATTCGTCCACTCCATATTCCTTCATTACCCATATATCAGTACAACCAGAATTGCTAGCAGAAACTAAAGAAAGACACCCTCCTAGCACACCCAACTTCATTTTAACATTCTTGATCTGAATATTCGGTGGCAGCATCACCTCATAATGGTTCTCATTTTCAATACTAAAAGCCATAATTCTAAATGATTTGGACGAAAAATCCTCGACCAGGGTATGAAATGCCCCATGGACCACATGTACATCCCATTTCTCGCAGTTTCCATTCAAACGGCGCAGTGGATAAGGAAAAGCCGTGACCCTGTTCCAGGAATTCGATTTGAGGCTATAAATATCAGTTGCAGAGCATACACAGGCACGGCTTGATTCATTGCAGAATTCGACAACCCGAACAACTTTATAATCATCATTTCTCAAATCGTAACCAAGCCCATAAAAGACCTGGTAAAGACACAATAAAGGCGCTGGATATTCAATCGGGGCATCAGGTAAAATCTTGAATCTTCTCGAGAAAGGGTTCCACAATACAGGCGGTACAAGGGGATCACTCATTACAAGAATCAGCCCATTACAAGAGTTGGATATGCAGTCAAAACCCTTGTAAGAAACTGGGGGTTTAATGACATGGGCTTCGTCAAGTAAATCCAAATCTACAGAATAAAGTCCCTTACCCAGGCTGCCGAGAATTAGGTTGTGATAGGAGTTTGTCGCCGTTGAATGATGCAAATGCATTTTGATGAAACTTTGGCTGTCTATTATAGAACACCATGTTCGCGAGACACACCTGAATTGCAAAAGGGTTTTCACTGGTAATCGTGCTAGGATTTCTGAGATGATATCTGAAGGAAGCATATTTTTCTGTATTAGGGTTTTGAATTGATTGTCGATCTGTGAATAATGTGTCACAGAAGAAGGGGAGTTCGACTGGAAATTCGTGAGGTGGGTAATATCTATAGAATTTTGCGGCAGTGAAATCATATTTAGCCAACCTTAAAAATAAGAAGGAAGAATAAAAAACTATTGATCCGAGGTTTGGAAGGAGATAGAAAACCCCATTGGTGTTGTTTGAGCACCATTTTTTTTTTTTCCTAAAAAAATCTTTTTTATAAAATTTATTTTCAATCACACGTTTTTTAATAAAATAATATTATGTAAATCGACATTTTCTTAATTTTTAATTACATATTCTCCCAAAAAAATCACTATTCAAAAATGCATTTTTTCCTCACAAAATGGAACTCAAACAAGGATAGTAAAAATGAATGTTCGATAAATTAATAATCTCGTTTAAATAATTTTTTTTTTTTTAACTTGACCTGGTGTACTAAATTAGTAACCCCGCTAAATATATAAAATAATAATTTTTTTGAAATCATTTAAAACCCAAATATATAAAATAATTACGGCTTAAATTCAAAAAAAGATTTATACTAAGAGCCTCTTTGATAACAATTAAAATCCAATTAAAATTGAAAATATGATTGTTATTGGGTCCCACCTGTCAACAATAACGACTAATTTTTTAATTTTAATCCGATTTTAATCTCTACCAAACAGACTCTAATACAAATTAACAAATTTTTAATTTGACAATATTTTTGTCGATTCGCCTAGTTTTGCAAATATGCATCTAAAACCTTTGATTGAACCACTGTTGCAAATCTTTTTGAGTACAAGAGGGATGTTCATTTTTATATTCACACAATGCTCTCCCTTCTCATCAGTTG
>CAIGRS010049212.1:0-15297 GCA_903798395.1 Fraxinus floribunda | reverse complement strand
TATTTTTAACCATATATTATCCATTAAATCACTATTCCAAAATGCACTTTTTGCAAAACAAGAAAAAGGGCATCAAAACGGGGCTCTTAATATTTTATTACTGATAACGATAGACGATCCACGTCCGTCCGTGCTGACTCAGAATCCTGGGTTCGTCACTGCATATGGCCTAGCAGAATTTTTGCCTTCGGGATGCCTTTTCGACCATTTTTCGTTTATTGTATCTATTTTTGAATGAGGGGAGAGCACAAGGAAGCCGTTTAGATTTTTTAACATATGGACTAATCATGAAGATTTCTATAGAATTGTACAACCATGCTAGAATTTTGACATCTTGGAAACGAAACAATTTGTGCTTTGCAAAAAGTTGCATAATTTGAAAAGAGCATTCTTAATGCTAAACACTTAGGATACATTTCTACTAGAGCAAATGATGCTAAAAGAGAGTTGGACGCTGCCCAACAAAAGCTTCATGATTAGCCCGATAACATGCAATGCCAACTTATGGTGGCACAATTGAGGAAGAAAGCAGTGGGGTTACGTGAAGCGAAACGAAACTTTTATCATCAACAAGCTAAGTGTATTTTCCTTAAGGATAGTGACAAGTGTACCAAATTCTTTCATTCGATGGTGAAGATGAACACAATGAGGAACTTTATTGCCGTACTTAAGGAGGATGGGACATACACCACTTCACAAAATCAGGTTGCTCAGAAATTTGTTATATTTTACGGCAATTTGTTTGGTACGAGCAATCCCGTTCGACCCATTGAGTTGGAGATTTTGAGGAATGGGCCTTTAGTATCATTGGAGCAAGGTAATTCACTTTGTCGGGACATTTCTAGCAAAGAAATCGAGGAAACACTCTTTGGTATTGGAGATGATAAATCTCCTAGGCCGGATGGTTAGAATCGTACTTTTTCAAAAAAAAAGCATGGGGGATTGTTGAAAGTTTTTTTGTGGGGGCTATCAAAGAATTCTTCTCATTAAGATCCATCCTCAATCAAATTAATCACACGATCACTACTTTGGTGCCGAAGTCTATTCATACACCGAATGTTGGGAATTATAGGCCTATCTCTTGTTGCAACGTATTCTACAAGGTGATTACTAAGATCTTTGCTTCTAGGTTAGGGCCTATTTTGGGAAGCATTCTTGATCAAGCGCAAGCCACTTTTGTTGAAGGTAGAAGTACTACAGAGAACATCCATCTTGCCCAAGAACTTATGAGACAATATAATAGAAAGTGAGTTACTCCTAGATGTCTTCTAAAGATTGATCTAAGGAAGACTCATGACTCGGTTAGTTGGGATTTCCTTAAAGAGGTACTTCAGGGGTTGTGTTTTTCTACAAGATTTGTCTAATGGGTTATGGAATGTATTATTACACCAACATACTTCGTTGCTGTGAATGAGAGCATACATGGGTTCTTTAAGGGAAGGAAAGGCCTCCTACAAGGTGTCTTTCACCATTCTTATTTGTTTTATGTCTTGAATATTTTTCGAGAATGATTAAGGTAGCCTCCAATGATAGTAAATTCAATTATTATCCAAAACGTAGTCTTTAAAGATTACTCATTTAGCATTCTCGTGTGATTTGATGCTATTTACAAAGAGATGTTATGTCGGTGCAAATCTTAATGGATAGCCTATCCAACTTCGAAAATACAGTGGGTTTGAGGATGAACACCTTAAAATCCAGCTTGTTTACAGCTGAAATTCATGGGCAATAAGTTGATGAAATCCAAGAACTTACTAATATCCTGAAGGGTACTATGCCATTTAGGTATTTGGGTATTCCACTAGCATTCGGGAAGCTTAAAGTTAATTGTTATGACCCATTTTTAGACAAAATTGCAGCTTATATTGGTGCTTGAACTTGCTCATCTTTGTCTTATGCGGGAAAGGCGGAATTAATAAGGGTGGTGCTCCAAGGAGTTGACTGTTTTTGACTTTTTATTTTTCCTATCCCAGCAACTATCATTTCAAGAATCACTAGTCTATGCCGTGATTTCCTTTGAAGATCTAAGAAATCATTAGTAGCTTGGAAGGATGTTTGCCTACCGAAAGAAGAAGGTGGCCTTGATTTTACTCTATACTTTTCGACCTTAAGTTGATTACTTACAAAATCACTTTGGGACACTCATCAAAAGGACACTCTTTAGATACGTTGGGTAAATCGGTACTATCTAAAGGGCAAGTATTTGGGATGTTTCGCTAAGAAAAGATGACTTGCCGCTAAACAAATTACTAGAAATCAGGGACGCACTGGGACAGCCTACTGTGTCTGTTTAGGCAGACACACAGGGACAACCTACTGTGTTCATTTAGGTAGACGCGAGGGAATAGATTGATGTTTCCACTTAGGCAGACACACATGTATAGCCTGTTGCGTCCATTCAGGCAGACGTAAAGGGACATACTTACGGTCTGGACTGCGAGGGGTAAAAGTTGCGCAAGTAAGGCATATGATTACTTCCGGCCAAGAGAAACTATGAATATTTGGGCTGCCAATGTTTAGATCTTACATTACACCGAAACACTCATTTTTTTGCTTTGGTTAAGTGCTCAATCTAAACTTCTAACCAAAGACAAATTTCAATACTTGGATATTGATCGAAATTGTGTTCTTTGTGGACAAATAGCGAAAATAGGTCAACACTTGTTCTTTGAATGTTCGTTCACGGGTTAATTACCCCATTAGTCACTGAACTTTGGCCAAAGTTTACACCATGAGATATGAAAAGCTGGAATTCAACGTTACTTACAAAATCACTTTGGGACACTCATCAAAAGGACACTCTTTGGATACGTTGGGTAAATCGGTACTATCTAAAGGGCAAGTATTTGGGATGTTTCGCTAAGAAAAGATGACTCGTCGCTAAACAAATTACTAGAAATCAAGGACGCATTGGGACAGCCTACTGTGTCTGTTTAGGCAGACACACAGGGACAACCTACTGTGTTCATTTAGGCAGACGCGAGGGAATAGATTGATGTTTCCACTTAGGCAGACACACATGTATAGCCTGTTGCGTCCATTGAGGCAGACGTAAAGGGACATACTTACGGTCTGGACTGCGAGGGGTAAAAGTTGCGCAAGTAAGGCATATGATTACTTCCGGCCAAGAGAAACTATGAATATTTGGGCTGTTAATGTTTAGATCTTACATTACACCGAAACACTCATTTTTTTGCTTTGGTTAAGTGCTCAATCTAAACTTCTAACCAAAGACAAATTTCAATACTTGGATATTGATCGAAATTGTGTTCTTTGAGGACAAATAGCGAAAATAGGTCAACACTTGTTCTTTGAATGTTCGTTCACACCGCCCTTATGGGGGAGGATCCAACATTGGCTTGGCATTAGAAACTCTCTTTCTACATTAGCTAGCAGGTTGAAGTGGATAAAAAAGGAGGCTCGTGGGACATTTTGTAAAAGCAAAGCCAAAAAGATTGCACTTGAAAGCACAGTTTACCACATTTGGACGGCGAGAAATAGAAAGATTTTTGAAGATCTTAGACCACAATTGGATAGCATTGTGAGACTAATAGAGACACACGTATACAAAGTAATGTTTTCTTAGTATCTGCTTCTCCTTGATTCAATTTGAATCCTTAGCATTGGGTCATTGATCTTATAGTTAGTACATCATTTCTTTTTGTTTGCCCGGGTAATCCTAGAGTAATTTTATGAGTCATTTGTTTTGTTTTGCCCGAGTGTGCCCAGTGTACTTGTACATGAATTTTGATCAATAGAATTTTACCTTTACTGATAAAAAAAAAAAAAAAAAGGTTGATGGGTCATTGCCCCTTCAAAGATAATATAGTGTAGAAGTTTTTTGTGAATTTAAGATGATATCTACTTATTATGAGAGAGTCTGTTTTGTAAGTATTAAGTTTATCAATTTATTAGGTAGGTGATAAATGTATTTTACATGCTTATTTAGACTTTTAAATTTATATAATATGTGATTATTTCTATGAACTTCTATTATATATTGTCCATAGAGGAAATCCTCAATTCAAGGGCTTGTTTGAGCCCCATTTTTGTAAAAAAATATATATGCATTTTTTGAATAATGTATTGATGGAAATGTGTGGTTAAAAAATAAGAAAAATTTTGAGTTTACGTGTAATAATATTTTATTAAAGAGTGTGTGATTGAAATGGGGTCAAAACACTATTCAAGAATGATTTTTTTTTTTTTTAAGCAAAATGAAAAACTTACGAGCACGAAGTTTGTTACAACGATTTTCATAGAAAAATTATATAAAAGATAATTGAATTCAGAGTTTAATGCAACATATATAAAAAAAAAATGAATCACAATTCGAAGTTGTGGATTATGAGAGTTCGAAATTAGAATGTCAAAGCTAGACAAAACAGCGGTCGCCCCTGATCACAATTTTACAAATATAGATCTCAATTGGGCCCATATCAAATCGAGATTTTGATTTTTTGACCTAAAATAAATGTCGTTTATGGTAATCTCATGGCACAACTTTCAAGAGCCAATGAAGAATATGAATATATGCAATTTAGGTCAAACAAAGGGGGCTCCATACATCAAAATCTTGGGAGAAAATTTATAAGAGATCATTAGGAGACTTGGATATTTTTTAACAGGAAGAATGTATCTCTACAATCATTGAAGAGGTTCAAGATAAAGGATTGTACTCTTCTTTTCTTTCAAATTGGTCTGGTTATGTATTCCTTATTTATCTTGTATTTTTGTAATCAAAACATGATAGACTATACCTTTTAGTTGTTTGAATTTTGATGGAACCTTGTTAATTCTTTAATCCAATAAATTGTTCGTTTTAATTTAAATTTTTGCTAATTGATTGGTTGTAATTGAATTAATTTTCATCCTATTATTTGGTCAATTTTAAAATTTATTTTTGGCATATCAAGTTTCTAGCACAAATAGCAAACAACATTAGGTCCTACAGAAGGTAGAGATATTTCTATTATTATTTAGTGTTAAAATAATGTCAATTGTCAAGTTTATGAAGCATTTGTGGTATTTTTAACACAATTATTTTGCGCATAGTATTTTTCAGAATGATTTATTTATTTTTAATTGTGTTTAGGCCATAAAAGCTAAGGTCCAAAAGGAGCAAGCTGAAAAGGCCCCCAAGTCCAAGATGTTCAATAGAGGAAATTTGCCAGCAAGTTACTATACTCTTTTTTCTGGCTGTAAGGGATTCAAGCTTGCGAGATGCCTTTCATTTTTCAGTTGGACACAGGATCGAGTCTATACGGAAAGGATAGTCAAAAAACTGTACACAAGAGCAAGACTTTGTTAGTCCAAGTCCTTTGCTTAAAAAAATTATCGCACTTTCAGTAAGTTCTGGTATTTGGGGTATAACTTTTGGTAGAGATGTCAAAATCTATGAACAGCTAAGAGATGGAGCTACAGTTCATAAGTTGACAAGTTTTCGCGACGTAATTTCCATCATGGAGTAAATTGTGACAAGAATCGGGGTCTGAAAAGGGTATTTTTAGTCCAATCATACATCTTGAAATCCTATAACAAGAGGGGAAGTTAACCATTAATTCCAGCCCATTTCTCAAGAAATTTCGGCAGCAACTTACCAAATTAACTGCCTTTAACACCCCATAATCAGTCACAGAGCAGCTGAATTCATGCCAAATCTGATTTACTGGTCCACCTTTCATGGTTCAGACCTGCTTGAGGAGTTCTCATCAGAGTTAGCATTAATCTGAATGCAGGCAACAACCGATATATTCGATTATCTAGAGCTTACCCGTGGTCCACCTTTCATGGTTCAGGACTCGCTAGGAAGTTCTCTGCTGAGTCAAAACATTAAGTTCTAGCATTTTCTTTATCTTCATCCATGTCATCTTCTTCATCACACCTCTTGAGGCTTTTTCCTTTCCTTTCCTTTTATCTTTAAATATTTATGTTCTTTGTGGCTATGATTTGTGTTTATTGTTGATGCTTATGAATATTTCAGGCCGAAAGGTACCCCAGTCATCTGGGCGGGCTGAGTTTGGAATGCTTGTGCCACTCCAAAACACATTTTTATCATGTGGTTGGCTGCCATTTCAAACCTGTTGACTAAGGGCAGATTACATTATTTACAGATTGACCCCACGTGCAGCCTATGTCATTGCACAGAGGAGACGACGGGCCACCTGTTTTTCTGTTGCCCTTTCAGCCGAGCAGTTTGGGACGCAATCCGTGTATGGCTGGGAATCAGGAGACAAATGTTTACTCTATCTAGTGCAATGAAGTGGTACAAAAAGGAAAATCAGGGCACAACCGTCTATCACATTTGGATGGCAAGGAACAAGAAGATTTTTGAAGACCTTACTCCTCAAGTTGATATTGTTATCCGACGAATCAAAACACTCGTATACAAAGTAATGTTTGCCTTGTATCCGAATGTTTTGATTCAATGGAAGTCGTTAGCTTTGGGTCTTTAATCGTTGTACATCACTTTGGCGCATTTGTTTTCAATGCTTCTTGATTTTTGCTCTGGTATACCCCGAAGTTCTTGTATATGTATATGATTTTGATCAATGAAAATTCATTTACCGACCAAAAAATAATTTTTTTTTTTGTAAGGTGTCCAATTCCTTTTTTGAAACTTTGCAATTAGAAATCAAATAAATAATGTCATTATCAACAACAATAGTGCATATAAACAAAAATTCTTATTATCGATAGCATCAAATAGAGCATTTAAACATATGAAATTCCAATAATATGTTTCTAAATTACTTGTACACAAACCATCAATATTGAGACCACTCACATTCCAATCAACCTTAAGAGAAGATTTACCATGTTTATTATTAGATTATTTCCAACAAAGCTCAATAAAAAACATATGCGCGTATCAATTGATTTGAGGGAAAAAGAAAAAAAAATTCATTAGATTTTTTCAATGTTTGTAATGGTACTTCTTTTCTTCAAAAATTCTTATAAAATTTTCGTTACGTATGATCTCACTTAGAAGAAAATGAACCCGTTCAAATATCAGTTATAAATTTAAAACCCGAGTAATTATTGATTAATAAATTTATGTTCAAAATTAAGTATCGTATGATATTTCAGCAGAATTCGTTCTGATTATGTGACGAATTATCAAACTATCGATTAACTAATCTTGCAGTTCTCATCTACTCTTGTACTTCACCAAGAAGTTCTAACTATTTCGCGACATACAAAATTTCTTGATTCACTAAAACAATAATAATATAATACAGTAAAAAGATTAAGTTAAGTACGAAGCACACAATGCAACGTGGTGACCCTTAAGGAAAACATTCTAGGGCCCTATGTCACTGATAAAAATGATTCACTATAGTAGAAGAATACAATCGTCTCAAATTTTATGTATTACAATGATTGTTAACAAGAAGTAAGAAACATAATTATAAAATAAAAAACTGAACATAAAACAAAAGCAACTAAGACTTCCCTCGTGCTAACCCTTTTGATTTGTCAACAAATGGAATCAAGTTCGCCGTTTCGATCTTATAATACTCCTATATTTGAACTCGGATTGCTCTACGAGTCGAAATAAGAACACCGAGATGCAAGTTCTATCAATAATTTCTATTCACGAACAATTTTGATTTCTTCAAGAATTTTCAAAGAAAATTTTCGCGCCTTATCTCTTATCTTTCCGAAGCCTTTTTATGTTAAAAAATCTATGAAAAACGTGTAGCTCTAATCTATATATAGACGTTTTTCATTCTTTGTGCACAAGAAATCTGTCTTTTAATTGGCTACCTACTTGAAGCATAAGAATCTAAAAAAATAAAAAATATATATTAAAATTCGGTTTTGCTACCGGTACATTGGCGTGTACATCGGGGTGTACACTCCACTCACATGGGGATGGGGCCCGCTTAAATAAAAAAATATTTTATGCAATGGGTCCCACCCCTCATGTGAGGGGGGTGTACACCCCGATGTACAAAAGTTGATGTACAAGTAGACTTTTTCATTAAAATTTACACAATAATATCAAGAGAACTGTGGATATCATGTCGATTATAATGATTTATTACAATTACAATGTGTAAAAATATCACTCAAAGTGATGAAAACTGATCCAAAGTCTTTTCAACACCACTGGGAATAAAGTCTTAGATGTTGGGCTCAAATTTGTGACACATAACATCAAAGTACCGTCGTCCAAGGGAATTGTCGACTCCAAATGAACCAAGTGAATAGACATTCAAATTTAAAATTCAAACCAATGTACTAGTTAGAGAGTGTGAAGGAGACCTGACTAGAGGAGAAAGTCCACAATTCTTTAAAACTTGCACGATCATTACCAATTCCACTTGTCCAATAATCATGTGTCATGGGAGCAATAATTTTTCACACAAAATAGATTTTTTTGACCGTTGGAATGGGGCCGATCTCTGCCAAAATTGACATGCCCGCAACATTTGACCAATCTAATACATACCTATTATGCCAATTGTCATTTCTACCCTTTATGGCTAGACAAGTTTAAAATCATAACGAGGCACTCATGTCACTTTATACACCCACAACATTTGACCATTCAAATGGTCACCATATTGGTTCAATAATTACTGCATATCCGGATCTCACTTACCTTGGCAAATGGTAAAAAAACGAATTAAAATTTAGCCAAAATGGCTCCCAGACAACCTCTAAATCTTTCTCAATTAGAAATACGAAAAGTTTTTTGACTTCATCTCTAAAGAATTTGATTATAATGTATTTAACGTGATTCCGTATACCAAAATCTTGCATAGCAGTAAAGCTATTCATATGGAAAGTTAAACAATCAAATCTACATTGATATGGTAAGTTTTCCGAGTCAGACGACTCGATGTGAATCACTGAGTTAATTAAAAGATGTGGTGCAACAATGTTGCTCTTAAGTCCATAGATTGGATCACTCAATGATGATCGAATGTCATAAAAAAATTATTCTGTTCGAATTAATATTCAAAGATCAACAATTATTCTAAAATCAACAGAAAAAATGAATTAAATCTAAAATCAAGATGAAATAATTGTTAAAATTTGGGGTTCCATCTATAACAGTCAATATTATTAAGAGGAGTAACTCAATCGTTTATAAGTTGGTCTAAGTTTTCATCTTTATTCGATGTGTGATTTTTATCCCTTAACGTACTCCCGCAAGATGGTGACTTGTTTGAGCAGACCAATTTTGAAATCCGAGTGCTCAATTTTTTTGAGTCTTAATCGGATCAAATCATTGGTTGAAGCTTAACGAGGTTTTGATACCATGTTAAGATTTGAAGTTCCATCATAAAATGATAACCTTATCAAGACGAATAGTCCAAATCCTTATAAATTGATATATATTTTCATCTTTATTCTATGTGAAATTTGTATCCCTTACCAGTGATATGTTGCAAAGTATCTTTAGTTTCCAGCTTCAATTTGTTCTTTATCTCAACATTTCTAAGTCATTATTCAAATAACACCAAATCGGTGAAGTTTTATCGATTCTGGATTATATTTTCCAGAAATTAGGAAATTACATTGGTGTTTTGGAATGAATAGAGCTCAATTGAAGAATTTTGGCAAAACAAGGCCCATTTTATGATTTGGCCAGGTTGAAATAACTGGATTTCATGATTTGATGGTTTACATTTGGGGATCACAACCTGCGAAATTTTATGGGTTTTGTCTGTGTCCAGTCCGTGTTCCTGTCATTGCAACATAGGGTATACCTATATGTACATGGAGGTTGTGAATATTTATATCTACATTTTTGATACAGAAATTGTTTGCAGAAAACTACTAAAGAGAAGGAAATGAACGAATTGGAGAGAGAGCAAAACAATTTCCAAGTAATAAAGAGATAATGAAGAAAACTGGAAAACACGAAAAGATGAGCTTACAATAGGTCATTAATTAAATCGATTGTACTTTTTTAATTTTGAATCATATATGGTCTAATGGATGATCAGGATTCAATAGCCATTGTGCTGGTAACCAGTTATTGCGAAAAAGAATGGTACGAAAAGCCAAAGTGCATTATATTCTCAAGGTAAATCAAGCATAATGAATTTACACTTCACCCAAAAGAAAATATTATTTTGATTCCTTGGCCACGACAAATAGGCAAACATACAAGAATCTCCTTACTCCGAACTATTGCAGGTGTAACACTAACATAGATCGCACACGATAGTTTGTCCAATACGGTTTAATCTGTCTTATCAAACATGTAATTTAGAGCTTGTGCAATATTATTGGTGCACCATATTGAGGTTGGAGGGTTATTATAGTATGTGGAGCATGTGTATAAGAAGGTGAGAGCTCAAATGAAAAATGCTGCAAAATCATTGCCAGAGCCAGTTTTGCTTCCATCTGAGCAAAGCTTTGGCCTAAACAGATTCTTGGACCCCAACCAAATGGATAAAATGCCAATTGATCTCTTGATGATGCCTTGGAAATTCCTTCAGAAAATCTCTCTGGTTTGAATTCCTCAACATCTTCACCCCAATATTCGGGATCGTGATGAAGAAGAAGAGTTGGTAAAACTAATTCAACCCCGGCAGGGATCAGTATTCCGCCCAAGTCTGTGGTTTGGACTGTGTATCGAGTGAGACCGGTAAAGGGAGGGTATAATCGGAAAACTTCTTGGAGCACCATTGAAACCTGTAAGCAAGATAAGTATTAGTCTAGTTACCGAACAGGACCTTATTTGCATAGAACAGCTTTTAAAGCAATTTTTATTTAACTCTCGAAATAAGCAATTTTAAGCTTGGCCAAACATGCTACAAGTGTATCGTCTTGAGTCATTACAACAAGATGTCTTGCATTAAAAAGGATTTGGATAGACGCCGGAAGTGTGCTATCAGGTGAAGTACTTAAATAAGGAAGGAAAAAATAAGTTTAATTCATACTTACAATTCTGAATTGGTTTATATCTTTGAGATCAGGTGTTTTCTTCCCACATATCTGAAGAACCTCTTCTCTGGCTTTTTCTTGCCAATTTGGATGCATTGACAAGACAATGATGGTCCAAGTAAGCCAATTAGCAGTTGTCTCTTGCCCAGCAAAGTAGAACAATTTGCATTCTTCTATTACATCCTCAATTTTCATGTCATTATTTGTATGACTTTTACATTGTAATAGCAAACTTAGCAAATTGTCGTTTTTCGATTCTCCATTTTGCATTGCCCTCTCTTTTCTTTGGATCATTTCTTTCAACATTGCCTTGATTTTGTTGTCAATTTCATATCTCCTTTTGTTCTTCTTTGTGGGTAAAAATCTGCACCAAGAAATAAGTATTGTTCATGGATGGATCAAAATACAGCAAAAACTTTTGACTTTTACCTTATAGTCTAAATAGGTTACTTCTTTCGACTTTAATCAATAACAAATATTTTTTGTACGTGTAAACTTTTAGCCAAACTACTATGAATTCTTGGCCAAGTTTAGAAAATGCATTCACCTGTAACCCGGGAGATATATAGACATAAAGGCTTCACGAACGAGCACAACTTGTTCCTTTTGAAGTTCAAATATCCTTTTTCCATCTTCAAAGTTGCTTCCAAATGCTGCTCGAGAAATAACATCCGCTGCAAGATTTTGCATTTCTTGAGCAACGTCGAGTTCAGATGATTCTTTCGAACCAACCAAATTCTTCCATTGATCAATCAAGTTACAGCAGCTGGTTATAAATGCTGGCAACATTTCCTGTTAGTGTAGTGCATTGATCATTAGGACATCGACTCATAAATAGTAAAGACTCCAGGATTAAATGGTTCAACTGGGACGACAAACAAGATTTTAGCATTTTCTTTCTTAGTTTTTGTTTGTATCTAGTACTGTCGAGTCAAATGCACCATAGATCGATAGAACTACCTGTAATTTCTCGTGGTGAAATGCAGGAGTGATTAGTTTTCTGCGCTTGGCCCATTTCTCCCCTACCAAGGTGTTAACTCCTAATGTTAGAAGACAAACCAAAGGGTTCGCCGGTGCCTTTTGGAAGTGACCATTTTTATCATTTAGTATCAATCTCATTAGCTCAGGGTCTGCTATAATCAGCCTTGGTCTTCTTTCACGCCAACTCAGAGATATTTTTCCTAATTATAATGTAACATAATCAGTTGGAATGTCTAAAACAAAATGGAAATAAATTTTGATTCATTCTCAAAGGCAATTATAGCTACTTTTTATATGCTGGACAGAACTAAGCAAGATTAAAGGCGAAAAACATGTCAAATATTTGACCGTTGCCTTTTAATCTAGTCCAATCAAGCATACCTATCCCGTGTCTTGGACGAGGTCCAATCTAGCCCGTCTAGAAAGGCCGTCTGTGTCGAGTCTTTAGGGGGTTGTGAAGAAAAGAAGGCTTACCATACTTGTGAAACATTTGGTGCCACATAGGGTTAACACGGTGTACAATGGCATGGTTTAAGGGCATGGGCTTGGACCAAGCTTCAGCTATGAGTTTCTTAGTCTCCTTCATGTCTCCATACATAAGTGTGTAAGAATTGCCTCTAATTCCAAGCTTCTTTAAATGTTTCTCTAGGCTTTTGGGTTTCCACCAAATGACATGAAAAACTTTTAGAATGCAGCACAAGATTACAAAAACAACAGACAAACTGAGATATTTGAAGATGAACCCTTCCATTGTGCTGTTTATTTCTGTGAACACAAACCTTTTGTTTTGACCAGTGCACTTGCTAAAGAGCTCCAATTTATAGAATTTTTGTNTGAAAAACTTTTAGAATGCAGCAAAGGATTACAAAAACACCAGACAAACTGAGATATTTGAAGATGAATTCTTCCATTGTGCTCTTTATTTCTGTGGACGCAAACCTTTTTTGTTTTGATTAGTGCGCTTGCTGATGAGCTCCAATTTATATAATTTTTGTATAATGGATCCAACCAACAAGTGGGACACTTGTCACTCATCACGGAATTCAAACCACTCGACCCAATAACAACACAAACAAAGTAAACGCAAGTTTTTTTGAGCTATTTTTTTGAATAATATTATATAGCATTATTGGTGTTTAGCACTAATTTACATAACATTATAGTAAAAAGTCCAATTTGCCTCCTTGGGCATGGTGCAATGGTAAAGTATGAGGATTTTTTACGGAGTATCAAATGTTCAAATTTCCGCGACAGCTGGAAGGCAACACTTAAATGTTGGAAGACAGAGGTCCACAGAGAGGAGAACCAACGAATGTTCGGCTCAAGTGTGTATAAGCTGGACTGCATTCAGAATAATACTAGTGGTGATCAGAGGGAAGGCTACCACTCCTCAAAATTGGTCGGATGAAACTTGGACGTCTAAGTCATCATAAAAAAAAGTCCAATCAAAGAGATTTCATATCCCTACAGCATACTGGTCATATCATTTAATGACATTATTCTAAACGGGTTAAATACATTGGTGGCCATCCACTTTAAACTTGGTGTCCACATGGCCACCCAATTTGATTTTGTTTCACCATGGCCACTCAATTTTATATTTAGTATCATCATAATCACCCAATTTGATTTTATTTCACAAAAGCCATCCAATTTCATATAACGTTTCACTATGGCCACCTAATTTCATATAACATTTCACCATGGACATTCAACTTCTTTTTACCCTTTTTATTAATTTTAAAAGAGGTAAAACGGTAACTTTGCAGTATATATATATAAAAGAAATTTTAAAAAAATTTGTTTTAAAAAAACTAACTTAAAAGGTTTATTTTAAAATAAGTTTTATTTTATTTTCTTAAAGAACATTTTTTTAAAATAAATTTTTATTTTTCTAAGTAATTTTTTTAAAATACGTTTTTATTTTAATTTATTTTTCTAAGTAACTTTTTTTTTTAAATAATTTTTTTTTTATTTCATTGTTTTAATTTACTTTTTTAAATAAGTTTTTATTTTAATTTTTAAAATTTATTATATAAATATATATTACATATTTACCGTTTTACCTCTTCTAAAATTAATGAAGATGGTAAAAAGAAGTTGAATGATCATGATGAAATGTTATATGAAATTAGGTGGCCATAGGGAAGCGTTATATTAAATTGGATGGCTTTGGTGAAATAAAATCAAATTGGGTTACCATAGTGATACTAAATATAAAATTGAGTGACCATATTGAAACAAAATCAAGTTGGGTGGCCATGTAGACACCAAATTTAAAGTTGAGTGGCCACCAGTGTATTTAACCCTATTCTAAAACCTATAACTTAATTTTGTCTACTTTTAAGTGGATATGTCAAAATAAATAACTTACTTCTCTGCTTAGCAATAAAAAATATTTATATTAAAAAGATTTGGATTCTTGATCCCAGATTGCGTACATAATTCAAGATTAATAGATAGAATTTTAATTATATTAATTTATATTTTGTCGTGTATACAATCATGTTTGCTAAAATAATTTCTTTTGTAGTTTTGCTAAAATAATTTCTTGATTTAACAGTCAAGTTACATCATGGGACCCGCAGTTTGACTAGTTAACGCTATCCTTTTCTTGTGGATCAAGGAGTCAATAATACATAAAACCACTAAGACTAAGTCCTACCTTGCCGCCCAAGAACATAAAAATGCCAAATGAATGAGGCTGAAAAGTCGCAAGCATATGTATCCACCAAGGAAGGGTCATGCTACACTACAGAAGAAAATTGTCAGAATCTCGCCAGATTTTTATAAGGGTTTCAATAATATAAAATAGCATTTATTAAAAATACTATATTGCCCTTACTCTATGAGAATATTTGCAAAATATGCCCTGTATTTTTAGTTATTTGGTCGTTCAGGGTTATATCTCATAATTTTTCCATTCGGGTCGTAGGTTCTTAAAACTAATCCTGAGAATCTTAGTTCAATGTTTTCTTCTAGCCAGATCAAGTATTGTTATTGCTCGAATTTGTGATATCTTATAGTTCTTAGGATCTTATCTCACTTTTCTGTATTATCTTCTCTTCTAAACTCTTCAAGAAGTATCCTAATTTCTTTGGATCTTAACTCACTACATAATAGAACTTAAGATCTAAATCTTTCTTCTCTTTCTTTGTGGTTCATTAAATTACTCAAGACCACTATTTATATGGTAACTCTTTAATCTTTCAATTTGTTATAAATATTCTCTATATTTTGATAACTTTTCAAAAGCTCTAGGCCGGTCTTCTTTAGTTACATATCCAAAAATAATTCCTTCTGAAACTTCTTCTTCTATATCTTCGTATCTAGTTATGACATCTTCGATCTTTTTTTTTTCTTTATAAGTTTCTATATGATCAAATCTTATATTATGTTTACAAG
>CAIGRS010049098.1:0-12401 GCA_903798395.1 Fraxinus floribunda | reverse complement strand
GGGGGGGGGGGGGGGGGCAGAATTTTTTAATTCAAGGTGGGCCAGTGATGAGCCCCTCACATAAAAATTCAAGTTGGGCCAGTGGTGGGCCCCTCACTTATGTGAGGGGCGGGGAACCCGGAGTGTAAAACTCCGGGTACTTTTAGCATTTCTCTTGATGTTTATTCTTATTCTTGGTTCCGTATCTGGTGAATGTACTTTTTGGCGCAATTTATGGCCTAATAGAAAATTGTCTAATCATTTATGGTATATAAATCAACATAAAATAAACAAAATAAAATAAAATAAAATTAGATAATGTTATTCAATCCCGATAGGCCACTGACACACCGTCGATTGCTTAAATTAAGAACATTGAATACAATTAAAATGTAGTGTAAGAAATTTAACAAAAAAAAAAAAAAAAATTGCGGCGTTGATATAATTACCCTTATCAGAATTGGCCCGAGTGAAAACACTATTTATCACTAAACTCGTTATATTTTCGTTACTCAACTTTATTTTCTTACAAAACAATCTCTTCACTTCAAAAATCATATCGCTTCGATCACCCACGTAGATTTTAATAGTGATGACTTTGGAATTTGAGTTGAAGAAACTTTAAAAATAAATATAGGTAAAATCAATCACGCTATTCAAATCAGAATTGATGTATTTGGCAAGACAAATTTATACTATACAATTGATAACATTTTAACATATTTGTAGCAGTTTAATAAGATAAATTGAATATTATTTGTCCCATAGATATGCAGAATGGGAATAAGAGAGTTTATATATAGAGAATAACAATTGCTCTAGAATCAATGAGATCGAAAGGCTTTTGAAGAAACGACGGGCAAAACATAACAAATTACATTAACTTGAACTGAAACTAAAGTTATTTTTACATGTCTAGAACCTAGATGCAAAACCCATGATACATTTAAGGTTTAGAAGAAAATTGAAATCTAAAAGAAGGCTACAAAGCCACAAGAAGTCATAGCCACCAAAATACTTGAGCCCACCAGCAAACAAAGAGAAACTCCAGAAACATGTGCGCTCAATGAAGAAGGTGCTGGAGCATGTGGTTCTGGCGCCCCAAGAGGCGATGATGGATGATGTGCTGATGAAGAATGGAGATGGGGTTCATCTGAGTTTGGTGCACAGTTATCTTTGGGAGATTCAGTTTGCGGGTTTTGGCACTTATGAGGAGGTGATACTGGAGACTTTTCTTCTGGAGATAGTGATGGTGAATGAGTAGTTGGAGCTGTGTGTATTGGAGAAGGAGATGGAGATTTCTTTGGTGGTGTAGCAGAAGGCAGGTATGAAGGAGATTTGCTAATCGAAGATGGAGAAGGTGAATGAATAGGAGCTGGTGTAGGAGCTTCATAGGAAACCGTGGGTACCGGGGTTTTGGGAGCTAGAGATGGGGACAGAGTGTTTACATGAGCTGGGGCCGGTGTAGGAGCTTCGTTGGGAGAAGCTTGAGATGGAGAATAAGTTGGTGGTATTAAGGAAGGCGTGTGTACTGGGGTATTGGCCACAGGAGATTGGGTTTCAACTGGCGGAGAAGGAGAATGAGTTGGTGGATTTGTATAGGGAGCATGTGCAGGGGTTTTATCTACTGGAGATCGAGATGGAGAAGTCGAATGAGTTGGTGGTCTTGAGGAAGGTGCCTGTGTAGGGGTTTTGGTAACTGGAGATTGAGGTGGAGATGGGGAATGAGTTGGTGATTTTGAAAGAGGCGGATGTATAGGGGTTTTCGCTAGCGGAGATGGAGTTGAGGAAGGAGAAAGAGTTGGTGGTTTTGAAGTGGGCATGTGTGCAGAAGGTTTAGCTAGTGGAGATAGAGATGGAGAAGGAGAATTAGTTGGTGATCTTGAGGTAGGTGAGTTTGTAGGGGATTTGGTCAGTGGAGATGGAGAAGGTGAATGAATTGGTGGTTTAGAAAATGGTACATGGGCAGGGGTTTTGGCTACCGGAGATGGAGATGGAGATGGAGATGGAGCATGAGTTGGTGGTTTTGGAGAAGGTGCAGGTACTGCCACTGGAGATAAAGAAGGTGAATAGGTTGGTGGTTTCGATGAGGGTGCGTGTATGGGGGTTTTAGCTAGTGGAGATTGTGATGGTGAAGGAGATTGCGTAGGTGGTCTTGAGGTAGGCGCGTGTGTAGGTGTTTTGGTAATTGGAGATGGAGATGGAAAATAAGTTGGTGGTTCTGAGAAAGGTAAGTGTATAGGGGTTTTGGCTACCGGAGATGGATAACGAGAATGAGTTGGTGATTTTGAAGAAGGTACGTGTGCAGGGGTTTTAGCTTCTGAAGATGGAGAAGGAGAATGAGTTGGTGGTTTTGAAGATGGCGAGTGTCCAGGGGTTTGAGTTAGTGGGGATTGAGATGGAGAAGGGGAATGAGTTGGTGGTTTTGAAAATGGCGCATGCGTAGGGGTTTTAGCTACCGGAGATGGAGAAGAATGAGTTGGTGATTTTGAGAAAGGCGCGTACATAGGGGTTTTAGCCACTGGAGATGGAGATGGAGAAGGGAAATGAGTTGGCGGTTTTGAAGAAGGCGCATGTGTAGGGGTTTGGGCCACTGAAGATGGAGAAGGAGAAGGAGAAGGAGAAGGAGGAGAATGAGTTTGTGGTTTTGAAAAAGGAGTACTTGCTGGGGTTTTAGCCTCCGGAGATGGAGGAGAAGGAGAAGGAGTTGGTGGTTTCGAAGAAGATGTATAGGCTGGGGTTTTTGCTATCGGAGAAGGAGAGGGGACGGAAGATGGTGGTGGAACTCGTGTTTTTGGTGCCGGTGAGGGAGCTTTGTTGAGCGGAGACATAGAAGGAGAATGAGTTGGTGGTTTCCCAAAAGGCGAATATGTTGGGGTTTTGGCCACCGGAGAGGGAATGGGCGTGGAGGATGGTGATGGAACCCGAGA
This sequence comes from Fraxinus floribunda, assembly GCA_903798395.1. Classification (NCBI taxonomy): domain Eukaryota; kingdom Viridiplantae; phylum Streptophyta; class Magnoliopsida; order Lamiales; family Oleaceae; genus Fraxinus; species Fraxinus floribunda. The sequence goes on along the minus strand of CAIGRS010049098.1, from coordinate 9,492 downwards.
TGGAGCTACATGAGTGTGGTGTTGATCAGACATTACTACAACGATAAGTTTCTCCCCCTTCTCACAGTTATTATCATGGCCACTAATGAAGAAGAATGGTCCAGATCTATCAAACTTGAATTCTGAGTCCCCATTTCTCATAATTTGTGTAGCATTATCCCTGTTGCATTTATCATAATCATCTTTCCCCACAACAAACACTGAATCAGACCCCTTTTCGTACTTGAAAACTGCAAAACAACAATAAATACAGCATTAAAAAAGTGCATGTATCAGACACATTGTGTAAATAACGAATTTCGGAATAGAGCGTAACCTTATGTTCACTCATTATCCTCACATACACACATTTTACATAACAATTACGCTTATGTGTGCAGTGAGCCAACAATGTACGAAAATGTATACATCTGACATTTTGTTAAGAACACAAATGCATAAAGAGGTGGCAGAACATACCGAGGGTATCATTGATTTGAAACCGGTTTCTTTCAGACCAGTGGTTGTAGTTTTCCAACGGTTTAACCGCCCAACCATCGTCGCCACCAACATATAACATTCTGGCCTGAGATGTGCAGAAAAATCCCACTGAAATCACAAACAGAAAGCTGCTCATCAAAGGCATACAATGTGCCATTGAAATTGAACACCCAAGCTTTGAGCCCCCTTGAAAATTTCAGAATTCTTAATGGAAAACAATTTATAATGCAACTAAAAAGGTTAAACTCTATTTGAGATGACTGAGATGTTTATCCATATATATATTATTAGCATGGTATTATGAATTAATTATGATGAAGATTAATAAATAAATGGTATAGTTTTTGGCTGAAATATCAGCGTTGAACGCTTTAAATTTTATAATTTAACTCAGTAGCTGGCGTTACTGAATGAAATTTATTTTTTGCATTTGGATTTAACAGTCAACGAAGATTTAATATTTTTATTTTCTGAATCAAATTTCACCAGAAAAGATAAATTTAATCAAAAAATAAGACCATACATTAGAGTAATTAAGCTGGTACTTAATTTCTTTTACTTCCTTTGAAATTTGACTGAAGTATGTGTGACCAACTGAATGCAAGATGAAATTATTATGAAGTAATATTACCTTTTACCGAAATTTAACATGCCATTACTCTTGCATTCAACAAATTCTTGGTCAAATTAACTGATATAGAAATCAATCTTCTTTATTTGTACATAATGAAGGGTACTTAACAGTGCTTAATCGATCGTTCAAATTGTTGAGATTCAAAGGGTATTACATAATTATATTCGATAGCTCGACCTCTTACTCAATCTTTGTTCGAGTAAGACAATGGTTTCAATTATTTTTTCCCTTTAAATTGATGTCAAAGAGTGAATATTCTGGTTTTATATAATGTACTGCAAGATGGACCTCGGAGTATGGTTCGTGTGTGTTACAATTGCTTATAAATAGACTATCTTTTTTTACGTAGAAACTCGCAGCCGTTATCCATGAATGCGCACTAGGTAAATATTGATCCACGTGCAGAGTGCAGTAGCCCGCAAACCATATAGGAGAAATAAACCGCACTAGGTAAGCACGGTGTGACAAGCTCGATCGAGAAAGTGTTGGCAGGGAATTCGAACTTGTAACTTTCGGTCTCCGTGTTCACCTGCTCCACCAACTCAACCCGACCACCCCAAAAAGGTTAAATAGACTTGTTTTATTGTATGTAGGAGGGAAAAATGTGTCATTCACATTCATTTTGGTTTAGACTTTTAAGAGTTCGGTTTGATTACTAGTCCTAAGTTTTGATACCATTCAATAGGTCCAGAGTAGACGAATTACACGAGAAGAGTGGATTAATTAACAATTATTTCTACATATTTATTCATAGTTACATAGGAATTATTAAATTTTATGATTGATGTTTCAAAAGATGTGTACAAGTCATCCTCTAATCTTGGGATCAACGAGCTTGCAAAAGCGCGTCTTTGGAAAAATAAATTCTTGCTTAGTTCAAATAAATTCTATAGGCCAAATGGGTGCATCAACAATGAATTCCATGACTTTTTAAGTACAATATTATGTCGTGCAAGTCAAAAATACTTGCAACCAACCATTCATAAAGTTCTATGATTGTACTCTAAAATACGGTATGCCTATGTTTGTGACCAAAACAAAGAAACACTGTTGGTATTGCAAAAGTTTTGACTTTTTATTATTTTCTCGTGACACGTACAACATCCATAATGGAAACCTTTATGTCGATTAGTGTAAATACAAGTTAATCATCCTCACGGAATTTAGCTTTCAAAAAAGTAACATTAACACAATTAATCGATTGTAATGTTTCAATTTTTTATTTTTTTTTATTGTGGTCTATATTGACTAGCCATAAGCTTTGCAGTGATGTCTACAAAATCTTGAGCATTGATGGCCCAATGTTATTTGTTCTCGCTATCGAATCTCCAAGCTCTACTATTCATTTCAATTATCAATCAGAGGTTTCAATTTACTCGAGCCTTTTTAATTGATTGATCCACCATTTATGGTGTGAGGTAAAAGTCTGATACATTCCTTTCTTTAGACCTAATAACGACAAACGATTTAAGAAGACTACTTATCAACTCAAGTAGTACTTTTCATAATCATCAATCCACAATAAATCCCTCCTCTTTCTAGAGCTTTAAAGAAGAGATGGCTTTTGTTCGCGGCTCGTGAAGAACACACCAAGTCAAATGTTGCACTTCCTTCAATATGTCTAGCCTTGCATTTTCATTATAGCCTTCATGTTTTCTAAATATCAAGCAAACTCTTATAGATTAAATACACAATATCTTGTTCAAGCAAGTTTTACAATTATGTTCACGAATGTCTCTACACGTTGCCTCTAATTTCATCTATTATTCTATATACCAATCTCTAGGAAGTGGCCTAGGTCTATAAGGCATCAACCTAATAGCATTTCTCGTAGTCTATGACAAGCAAAGTTGATTTTTGTATCGCCTCCTAATGGGTTGTTTTGTTTGTTATTTGCTTTTTGTTAAGGAACATTGAAATGTGATTCGTGTAACAAAGTGGCCCATACTCTAATGCCGGTGAATGTATCGCCTCAAGTACTAAGGAGTTAGGTCCATCGTTTGCCTATGTAAATATCGTCCATAGTTCGTGATGACATTCACTAATGCAATTTGAAACTTTTATTAAAAAGTAAAATTAAAATTCCCATTATTTTACAATACTTAAGACACTACAAATGAGACATTTAGTAAGTAAAATTGAATAGAGCTGACGTGATATAATATTTACGCCACATTTTTTTATTTTTCTGAAATTACATCACAATTTAATTGCAATAACATCCTCAATCTTTTCTCATTTTTGTGATTATATCCTCAACTTTTTTTAGTCACGTTCTTATCCTTAACATTCTCTTAATTTGCACATATTATCTGTAACGTAGGTTTTTGTACATAAAATTTGTTAAGATGACATAAAAAATTTATTTGTCCCTAGTATTTTTAAATAAGCAAAATAGATAACAAATGTAATAGTTTGACAAAATATATGTCCCTTGTTTCAATGCACATTATCATAATATTTTGACCAAATTTGTAAGGTTAGAAAATCAAATAAAAAGTTGGTAAGATAAAAATGAGCAAAAGTGACAGCCTCCATTGCACTTAAAATGTGGTGCAAATGATAGAAACTATAATATCAATATAATAATTCTAAAACTAACGTCACTATCAATAAGACATATTTAGTACGTAAGACTCGTTACAATCGATATAAAACAAAAACAAAAAAAAGGCTAAATCAGTCATTGTGCCTTCACACTATCAAAAAGAATTGTCTCTTTTAATGGAGTGAAGACGCGAATACTGATTTATATATAGATGATATTTCTCGACTGCTATCGTTCTCCCACTTCTCTCAGAACTTTTCTCAACTTCAAGGGTTATTTCACTCCTAAATTCAAACAAGCATAATAAGGCATTTATTTCCGCTCATAACAACAATTTCATTTATCCCAAGCTTCTCTATGTTCTATTTCTACATGCGAATAAAATTAGGGACTATAATATTTCATCTTGAAAATGATCGCCTCCACTTGCTACCGTCACGGGAGTTTACCAAACACAACTCCACCAAAACCTAGTTTCGGCCCAAAAATAATACTAATTTATTTATTTGAAGTCTTTTTAATTGGACAGTGACCCTCAGTTTCACGCACCACTGTGACACTATTACTCTGCACCAAAACAGCCTTGGTCTTGACTTCAATATTACTCACATAGACAAAAATACCACCACCGTTTCTGAGCTCAGAAACACACAAATTCTTCACAGAAATTCACACACGGTACATGTATGAATTTTGTCTATAACCGTCTTTGAATATAGAGATGAAGAAAAATTATGATTTCTGGTACAGAATTGACCGGTGAAGGTCCTATAGTTGAAACCAGAAAAGAAATTTCTTTGCAATAGACTTTTTGGGTTGTTAAGCTCTCATTTTCTCTGTATATTTGATCAGTGTATTTCATCTTCTATTGTTGGGTTATTTAAAAATTGTTTTGACTCCATCTTAAGCAAAAACCCACCTATCTTTTTCTCTTGAAGCCACAAATTTTCATTACTTTAAAGTTAACTGGTTTCATTTCTTTATATGGGCATATCCAAAATCGCTTGAAAGAGAAGAATTTGAATTGATCTTGAGAATGGGTCCGATGAAAAGTTGCAGTCTTTTGAGGGTTTTGTTTCGAATTATGTTTGGGTCATGGTTGACATGCGTGGTGGTTTTGCCGGTAAATGGGTTGAGGCCGTTAAGGCAGAGGCCTAAATCATGGGGCGATGAGGTTAGTGTTGGTTTTATAGTAGTCTTTTTATGATCCATTATTGTTAAGTTTCTACTAATTATGTTAGTGTTACCTTGTATTTGAAATGTAATGGGTAAATTTTGACTTTCCCACGATCATGGTAAATTATGGTTCGTTACTGAATTTGGATTTACCCTGGAAGCAAGAAAGCTTTTTTGATTGAGTTTGATTGCTTTTTTGTAATTTTTTTTTTTTTAAATCATCACCTGCTTCGTTTTACTTTTAAGCTCGATTCTATTTTCTGTTGAACAGGTTTTGAAAGTAAAATGTTAAAGAATTAATGGTTTGAGTTATGAGGTATTATCAATACCATTGAATGTAAAGGGATAATTTTTGTTCATTTCTGTGTTCTTGGAAACAATTTGGTAGTATATGATTCGTTTTATTGACAGAATGGCCTCTAACTGGTTAAGCGTACTATTGAGCTTGGCACTAATGACAAAGAATTTTATGAAACCTTAAGGATAAAAAGATTCAAGTCAACTTTCAGACTTTTGAGCTCTTTGAAGATCTTATAACAGTTGCATGAGTAGAAAGTGGTGGCATCGCTTTATGCAAATTAATTAAGGAAGAAAAGGAGACATTTATGTATAGGGTTTAGAGGTTTTGATCTGCACATTATCTGTAGAAGGCAAGTTGTTGATTGAATTGATTATTGTTGCGGTGAAATTCTTACCTAATTTTGGATCTTTGCTGTCTTCTTTCGAAACAAATCTAATTCAAGCATTTGCAAGATTTCTAGTCTTCTGCTATGTGTTGTTCTGTAAGACCGTGTACACAAATTGTTGATATGCAAAGTTGCAAACTTTATTTGAAATAATGTGTTCTAAAAGCGTAAAGCGTGGTTAGATGTGGGGGGAAGTTTCAAGCTTTACGAGCTTAAGCGAGCCTAAGTGAGGCTTATGCGTACAAAAATATTTTCTTATTTTTAATATTATTTTAATTTTTTAATCATTTTAGAAATTATTTAATAATTAAAATAATACATATCAAACATCTAAAATTATAAAATACTATATTTACTTAATAACTCCTACCATTAGTTTCAATTTTCGATAGACAAGTCCTATTTAATAGATTAATACGAACTTCAAACACGCTTTTGGAGTTTGCAACAAAATAACGAATTTCAAGATCATAATTACATAATGTAGATAGTACTAATTACTATAGCTTAAATCTTATTTAACTGTTTAGATGAATTTATTTTTAAATTTTATGCAGATAATATCTTTTAAAAATTTGAAATTAAAGTCAAATGAAAAGTATTTTTAAAAATTAAAAATAAATAAATTAATAAGCTAAAGTCAAACAAAAGACTTTTTAAAAAATGAAAAAAATAAAAGAACTTACAAAGCACGCCTAGGGAAGGCGACACAGAGGAAAAAATTTATCCATTTAGGAATTGAAAAAAAAAAAAATCTAGGCACGAAGCGAGGCTTTTTACACGAGCTTCGAGCCTAGGCAAGCTTTTTAGACCACTGGTATATATAAAAACATTTCATTTTTATAGGTCTTTGAGATGTATTGATCCCTCCTCCTCTGGGCTTCTCTTTTGTCCTATTTCTTATCAATGCCTTGTTTTCTGTCCCTTTGCTTCTTGCAGTGGCTTCTTGGAAGCAAGGAGGAGCATGAGTTGGGCCCATTTTCTTCTTGGAATATAACAGGAACATATAAAGGTAAATTTCTGGTTGTCATACATTGATTTTTGCTCATATTTCGAGAATCGTTTCTTTTTTCTTTTCCCATTTCTTTATTTATTTATCATTGCTTGCATGCTTTTCCTTCAAAAAATGTGTTTCTAAGTGTTGTCTATAGCCACAGAAGCACATGTATCACTTACATATTTCCATGGAATAAATCAATTTCCATTCTTGGCTTACAATGTGCAAAAAATGTTTATAGTTTGGGATCAATTCTGCTTATATTGGGGGATTAAAAGCTGATTTATGTACTAAGAATGGAAACAAATGTTCTGAAAAGTTAGTGAGCTTGACGCTTTTGTAATGCTAACTGGTCAGGTAGAGCTACCCCTCGCCCCAGCACTCAGGCTTAGGCTTATTACTGAAAGTTGGTTTTCGGGTCTCCATTGTACCTGAAAATGGGAATGAAAATACCTTGTCATAACTAATAACTTTAAACGGTATTGTGTATCTAACTTTCCTGTTGATTATGTGAGCATTGTGAGAACTCCTTTAGAAAACCTGTTGTGCCGAGAAGAGAATTGTGTGCACTTCAAGCATCTTCTGATTGATTGCCTTGTTCCTAAGTATGACATACAGATATCCCAGAAATTGGAGGAACTCTTCTGTTTTATGATTATCCTGTGTTCCACAAGGTGTCTTAAAATAATTATTTAACTTTTTGGGAGCGCTGCTTCAGAAATATTTTACCATGTATACCCACCCTCATTAACAATAAATTGATAAACCATTTTCTTAGTTTAGTTTTCCTTAAAGCTGTAGACAGTTTGTTCTGGAGTAATTGTAAGATATCTTGCGTACAAAATGCTTTACGCATGGAAAGAATAAAAATACATGATACAGGGTGAATATTTGAATGTTTACGTATCGAATGAAAAAAACTACATGAAACCAGCTTAGTAAATTATTGCTTTAAAAATAACATAGAAGAGTATTTCAATGTGATATCAGGAAGTACGCCACTCTTGTTTAAACAAAAGATAAGTTCTTGAGAGGTGTTTCTTGTCACATTCTAACTTTTGATACTCTTGTTGTAGTGCATGGACATTTTTGATGGCATGGGTGTCAAATTTAAAATAGCTTCCTTCTTTGGTAATCCTTATCAAAAGATTATACTTAAGAGACTTGTATAAATTCAAATGCTAGCCCAAAACTGCACCTATTTAAGCAGCATGTACTGTTAATGAAGTTTTCGTTCTGTTATTGAGTGAATGGATCTCAGATCTAATTACTGGAAGTCTAGATATTGCTTGACATAATGAAATGACCTAGTTACTGGGGTGGAGATGCATATTTTGATAATATGATTTAAATTCTGTCTGTTATGGTTCTTTTAGTTTTTTTGGCTTCAAGTAAGCGTACACTATTTTCCAGCATTTTAAAACCCGATGTGGACATCGACGTAGAAAAGGTAAAGAGTTGAACCTTGGCTAAAAAAAGAAATAAAAAGGTGAACCGGTTGGGTCTTGTCTTGTTTCAATGATTTCCAACTTTTTTTTTCTCTTTCCAAACCGGTTTTCCTGGTTGAACTGGCGAATTCATTCCGGTTTTGACAACATTGTTTATTTCAATACTCTGAACTCATATGTAACTTGAAATTCTGGAAGGATTGTATCGATTGGTTTGCTTCTAAAATTTTGGATTAATATATCTGTATTTTGAATTTTACGAGGTACAGGAGATTGGAGGTTTCTGGATTCTGCAAATATCTCTTCCAAGATTCCTGATTTTAAGAAATCAAAAGGAAATTCCATATTAGAATTGATTAGTACACCAACAAAAATAACTGGTGTACATTATGTTCAGGTAATGTGATCATTTTTCTTTCTACCCTTGGTCATGGTGCTGACATTAAAATGAACTTTCTTTTAATTCTCTTATTGCATGTTTGTTAATTCCAAGAGTTTTGATGAAGTGGAGAGAGCAAACACAATCATACCACTCTTGCCATTTTCTCCCTATTAAGCAGATCTCAAATTACTATTACTTTCCAAGTTTATTTATTGTTTAGAATTCTTTGATAATTTTTCTTTCTGGAGACATTCAAGAATATACCAAGTAACCAAGATATTATTTTTATTATTTGTTCCCTTGCCAGGAGCATACGTATTGTTCTTGTGGAGCTTGACATTCTGGACGTCTTTTTTGCACTCTGACCCTGTGACCCATTTTATAAACATAAACTCTCAAAATCAGGCAGTAGAAAATAATTGGGAAGAAAGAAATTTCTGCAGCATGATAAGTTGTATAATGATAAAGTGGAGATTAACAAAGTCATCAAAAAATAATTTTTATATGAAACTCAGGATGGTCTTCCATTGGCCATTTTTGAAATGGCACATTGTTTCATTATGCATTTCATGTTTGAAAGAGATGATGTGTTCAGTATTATTCTCGTTCAAGAAAAAATAAAAGAGTTGTTACCACTTCCAGATTTTATAATGAGAAGATGAAATCTTTGATCATTGAGAAATAAACATAAAAGCTCGTCTTTGCCAACAGACGCTCCAGCAAATCAACTTGATATTGCTACCACTGATTTTTTCTTTCTTTGTTTATGAATCCATGTAAATTTTATCAATAGAAAAATATGCAAGAGATCTACAAGTAAAGCATCTAGCTGAGTTTATGTAAATGTTTATTCAGTCATCCATACGAGTGAAATTGGATGTACCGCTCCTTAATAATAAAATTGATGCTACCACTTAAGAGTTCCTCAATAGAGGCTATCTGCACTGCATTTAACGTCAATGCTGAGAGGTTTTTCTTGGAGAGAATTGTTAGCAGCGTATGTTGATGCATTAACCTTTTGACTTGAGTGTAGATCGCAACTCTGTTTATGTTGATCGTCTATCTTTGAAGTTTGAACTATTAGTACTGGAAGCTAAGGTCCAAAGATGAATCATCTGAGAAGTGAGAAGTTATGTTGGAA
>CAIGRS010049095.1:0-15063 GCA_903798395.1 Fraxinus floribunda | reverse complement strand
AGGAAAGGGTTTAGGTTAAATTAAAAAAAGAAAAAAAATTTTTTTTTTTTTTTTTTTTGGGCCCTCAAAATTTTTGGGCCTGAGGCGGTGGCCTCCTGGGCCTCCCCTCAGGTCCGGCCCTGCATTTAAGCAATGCCAAATATGCTTACAAGCAAAATGTACTTGTATAATTCATTATAACTCAAACAAATAAATTAAAGTATGGAAATAAACATTCCTCATCCTTGCAGTTCAAAGAGCAGAGCAAATTAGCTTGAAAGAGTGGTGTTTGTACAAGTCTCACAAGTTAAAAAAAAAAAACAAATGAGATGTGAGTGAGCTATGCTCATGTAAGTCCTTGCAGCTCTAAAAGTAAACAAAAAATACGAGTGATTCATGTTCATACAAGTATTTACAACTTGAATTCAAAGCAGATAACACGAGCGAACCTTACTCGTGATAGTATTTGAATCTTAAAGAACAAACAACATTAAATTAGTTCCAGTCGCAAGAGTCTTTAATCCCAAAAAAACAAAACAAAAAGGCAAGCATACGATTTTCTCGAGTGGCGAACTTGAAGGGAAAGCCGCCACTCCTAAGATTAGTCTAACGAAGTTTGGACGCTTGAATCATAAAAAAAAATAAAATTGAAATTTGAGAAAAACTTGGGTCACTTTCATTCTTTAAAATTTGAATTACAAAGTTGAGCTTGAGTTGAAAATGGGAAAATGATATTTTAGGTTTGGGCTCAATTAATTTGGTGCCAAATGGAACAAGAAAATGATATTTCTTTAGCTCAATTAATGAGTTGACAAATTTATTTAGAAAACAATTAAAATAATATGGCTTATTTAATATAAAAAAAATTAAAAAACTAGGGAGATTCGACCATGGTTTAGAACCGGGAATCGAACAAAACCAAATCCATAGATTCTTAATTTTGATACTCATTCGGGTATTTAATTTAAGAAGAATCGAACCGAACCGCTTGGTTCAATTCAGTTCTAAGTTCGATCGGCTCTGGAGTTTTGTCCAGCCTATGAACACATTGTTCCACACTTAGTAGAAGGCCAAGAAATGTGCAAATTAACAAATATAATGAGCAAAATTCTGCCAAAGTAACTGAAAATTATTTGTTGATTCACTGGAGGAGAATATGATGCCAAAGTAATTGGGATTCATCCATCCATTCTTTCATTCCTGGGCTGTATAATATCTCCTCCTGAAACTGAAAGGCTTGAATAGTGATTAGTGAAGTGAGCGGACGTTCTTGCAGATCTGAAAATCTTCAGGTTTCCCATTGAAAGAGATGGGAAACTGAAAGGCTTTAAACTGTGATTAATGAAGTGAAGGGACACTCTTGTAGATCTGAAAATCTTCAAGTTTCCCAATGAAAAAGATGGAATATGACCAATAAAAGGTATTATTCGGCGCCATGCATTGTTTTATTACATAAGTCAAAGGTTGCAGTAAAACACTATTTTCTTCACCATCTCAAGTGTGCGCGTGTTTTGTTTCGCCTATTATTTCCCGTTTCCTCTCTCTTTACTGCTACGCCTACTCATCAACAATTCCACTCTACGATTCAAGGTCGAATCTTTCAAATCCATCTCTCTCTCTCGTTACTTGTTTCTCTGTATTAAGGGATCGAAATTCTACTGTGTCAAGTTCAATTCTTGGGAAAAAGATTTTGGATTCAGTTGAATTTGAGCGTGAACCGATTCGATTTTGCTGGTCGTCCATACTCTTGTTACCGAATCCTTGATAAAATCAATTCCACACGAAAGAAGAACCCATCATCCATTTCTTTCTTCTTCTGTAATATTTTCAGTTATTTCTTGATGAAATTTTATGGGCCCTCTTTATACACCAGGTATTGCAATTTTGTTTCTGTTAACGTGTTTAGCTTAAATTCAACAAGATTGATGGGCTATTAGGGTTTCGGCTAGACAAAATTGAAGGGGTGTCATTCTTTTATTTATTTATTTTGGAAGTTTGGTTAATTAGCTGCTGCAGAAGTTCTCTACCTGAACAACTTTAAGCAATTATTGGTCTTCTCTAGCTCTCGCGATGAGAGTGAATTGCTGTGTTTTTGGCTAGGACTTGATTTTTCTGTTTCTGTGTTATTATCGCTAATTGGAAATGGAAGAAGTACAACTTGCGTTTAGAAATAAGCACGGGAGAGCGCAGTTTCATGCCTGTCTTATGATATTGATGTCACCTTTCCTTTTTTGTTTAGCGCCTGTTCGGTGTGGCTTGAAAGCCAATTAAAATTGAAAATATAGCTCACTCGTCTAATAAAAGTCAACAATAACGGCTAGTTTTTCAATTTTAATCCGATTTTAATATCTACCGAACACGGCTAGTCACTTAATGTTCTCACCCTGACTGCATTTGTATCTAACATTTGCAATTCTTGGTTTTTTATCATGCAGAAAGTACTACAGAATTTGACCAGCTGTATATCTTCTGATTATTAAAGACCCAGGTAAACGTATTTATCTCTATCGATCATTTTACACTCTGACTTCGTGAGTTGCCAACTGATTTGTTGGTGGTCTTCATTTAATGAGTTTGCACTTTATTACTTGGCTTGTGTTTTTCAAATTTCCTTGTGATGGTTGCCTCCGTCATATAGACCTCCTTAACGTTACGGCAAACACATCGTATCTGAATGTGTATATGAGTACATTTTCTATTTGGTTTATTCTGGTATTCTATTTTGTGTGTCCAATCTTTGATTGTTCATTGCTTGGGCTAGCAGATAAAAGAAATTCAAGGATATGGGATGCTTCGTATCGACGCCAAAGGACACAGGTGGAAACAGGAAGAGACCATCAAACATCGGGGAGGTCTCTGTATTTGTCCCAGGTTTAAGGATTCCTAAAACGGTGGATTTCTCCCGGGCACTAGGCGATCACTTGTTTAAAAGTTTAGTGGAACGCCTTTCCGCTCTTAGAACCAGAATTGTAGTTATGGCAGCACAAGAAGCTCCGACTATTACAAGAACAAGACGGAGAACTGCTACTCAACATGGTTCTTGTAGAATCCCGACATTTTTTGTTGTCTCTGATATGTCTCTTGATGTTTAACCAGATCTTTCCTGCAGGAGGTTCAACACTGGGTGATCTTCTTCAGGCTCTTGAAGATTATTTACCTGTACTTTTGGGTTTGGTTAAAGATGGTAAGCATAGTAGGCACAAGTATAATTAGCATATATTCTGGGATGATAATGTTCCTGAGGTACTTCTTTGCATTGTACAGGGAGCCCATTGCAACACAAAGTACAGTTTGTTTGGGTCAATCAGGAGGACGAAGCAGAGGTCAAACTAGCATTCACAACTATAATTATCTGTTTTATAATTCCTTTCCTTTTAGGGCACTGCTCATCTTACTGTTATTATTAATTTTTTAGGAAACGGCAATATATAGTGCTTGGTATGAAGTATTGTCAGTTTTGCACTTGATGGCGATGCTATCGTTATCCCAAGCTAACCTATTGCTCCTTCCTAGAACATCTGCTGATGGTTATCAGCCAAAGGTATCAGAAGGTGGGTTGTTATTGCCAAATTCAATTTTTCAGATAATATGGTTAAGTAGATAAATCACGGACTTGACCGTCACTTCTGCGTGCCAGCTATGAAATGAGGCACTTTTAATGTTTTCAAACATCCTGAGAAGATTTGTAGCTTTCATATTTATTGAGTCCAACCTTAGACAATATGTTGTTTCTTTTAACCTGTTTTTAGTTGAACATATCGTATAAACATAGCAGATCAACATGTGGCATGTGCACATGCTTAATAGTCAGTACAGTAGTATTTGTTGGCAATCATTCATACACGATCATTCTCTGATTGAAATCAAATTTTGATGATTACTTAAAAGCTGTATGCAGTCTTCTACATGATTTCGTTAAATCAAAAAGATACCCTATAGAAGGAATACTCACGTGATTGACAGGTTCCATTGTCGAGGGCCTAGGAGAATACGCCATGGTTCATATGATATTCTAGCTAGTCATGGACATAGATTGTTGCTATTAATTGGTGACAAGGATGTGTTTGCACTCAAATCAGGGTTCTTACAAATGGAAGCAAAGATTTCCTGTTTGTAGCATAGTTTATCCTAGTGATGATATATTATAGTGCTGCACAAATGTCTATTATTCTTTAGAAATAAAAGTCTGTAACAGACATGACTAGGATAAAAGCAGATATTGTGCCCATATTAGAACGAAATTATTTGAAGATTCTATCAGTCATTAAGTACCAAGGGAAAATATGTGGAATCATGTCTAGGACCTAAGAAGCATAGACATGGTTATGTGATGGGCTCATGGCATGCAGTCTCGCAAAAAGATAGGACACAATTATAAGGAGATATCGAAATGAAACTCCTTAATTTATCCCAAACAATTTTTCAACTTGGAAAGACTGTAAGCAAGAGTTATAACTCTTAACAATGATACATGAAAAATAAGTAGGATAGGGTTATTATATTGCGTTATTGAAGAAGAGAAAAGAGAATGTTTGGTCGGATTCAGTGTAGCATATTTCAGGTAGCCAAATGATAATAGAGGTTATCAGTGTTAGAAGATTTCTAATCCTCTTAACAATTGTAGGTACACTTTTATAACTGGTAAGTTGCCTTTCTTATTAAAAAATGGTCATCAAAACTACCTGAATCCTTGGGTGCTATTCTTTTGCTTCTACTCCATTTCAATCTTTTCTTCTTTTTATCCTCCTTTAGTTGTCAATTTTTTCATAGAATAATCGGACCATTTATCCTTCCAAAATTTCATTATAATTTTAAGTATAATTGAGCTTGTCCCCATCACATGGTAATGAGTCCTCTCTGTGTCCAAAACTAGAAACATTTTGTGTGCATCCAGCTCTGGGAGAGTTTTTTGCTTCCTATGTGAGGAAATATATGTTTAAGTTGACACGTTAAAGCGAAGCTCTTGAGAGTTGTACTCTCCACAAGTCTTAGTTTCCAATGTTCGGCACTTTCTAGATTTTGATTCAGAGCCAAAATTTTCAGATTGCAATTGAAAGTTTATATATCCGTTCTTTTTAATGCAGAAAAATCTTAATGTCACCTTTTCTTGTTGAGTATCTGAACTTCTTTAGTCAATTCATTTCTGTTTCCAGTCGTGCTTCAAACATTTTTTCTCATTTCTGCTATCATTGGTCCCTTCTCCAACAGAGAGCAGACGGTCTGCTATTGATATTTTCCTCAAGGCAGCTGGTTACCTCGACTGCGCAGTCCGGCATGTTCTCCCACAATTTCCTTCAGAACTCAGGTATCTTGATGAATTACTTTTGGTTTGCAATTAGAATAATCTCCACAAACTGCAGGTTCACCCTTTGACCATACATCTGCATTAGGAGAAATCTACCGGTGGACCTTGCAGAAGGTGTTCTACGAGCACTTTGCCTCCATGCGTTAGGCCAGGTATTCACTCTTTTGGCAGCTATCTCATTTTACTAACAAGTGGGCACTCCTTTAGGAAGTGATCTTGTTCACTGTTGTATTTGTGCATTTCCTTAAGAGCTGCCTTAGGTTATATTGAACTTTTGATGTACTAGATCGAGCTTTTTCGGTTTATGATGCTGTATAAAATCTAAATATAAATGAAAATGAAAAATGAGACTGAAAAAATCAGTCTATTAGTTTCATCCCAGTTTTTTTGAATGGTCCATTAACAACATAAAACATGGCTATCGATTGCTGTAAGAGGACATTCATTTGAACTGTGCTTAAAAACATTGCAGAAATTTTTGCGTTATCGAAGCTCTGATCATTAGTCAACATCAATTGGTGTAACTTTAGTCTTCTTTCTAATTGAAATTCTCTATGTGTATGAGGTCACTCCAATTGGTATGAATATTATAGAGCCTTGAAAGGATTTCACAAGAAAATGTTAATGAATCAATTATTTCTTAAACAATTGGCTAAAACATTTTACGTGATTACTTGGATAACAAAACTTTGGCCAAAGCATGTTGGACTTTTCGTTCAGTGCTCACTTTATGTTGCCTTCTGTTATTTATGTAGTTATGACCGTTAGCGTTGGTAGCAATGCACAAAATCAAATAATCAATTGTAAGTGGGGTAACTACGTGGTACGATGTGGATTTTGAAATCCAATTTGGTCATCATCTAGAATGATTTTCGACTCAGGGTAGTTGGCAAGTTTGTTATTGTTATACTCAGTAGATTAGTCGATCATCATAGGACAGATGGGAACTATTAAGACTGGTATACAATTTCTTGCTAGACTGATGTTAAACAATACTGCTGCCTTAGAACTTTGGGTGGTAATGCATAAGTTGGAATCTTAGTTTTTAAGTTTATTATGGACTTTATGACTTAACCTTTGTTAAATACATGTGTTATGATAATTAATATGTTTGACACACAAATAAGCATTAATCTGATGCTTGTTTAAGGTTAGGGATAGTGCCTGCAATGTTATAGCTCCAACGTAATGCACGAGTTGGTGTCTTAATTTTTAGTTTATTTTGGACTTGATGACTTCTACTTTTTTCTTTTAGATTACCTGCATCACAATTATTTAATGCTTTTGATGCTCATTTAAGGTGAATCTTCTTTCTAATATGTGACATCTTCTCCGTTCTCTTGAGTAGGGTGTTGATATTCAGCTTGGACTAGCAATTGATAGTACAAAGGCCACTTTAGCTGTGAAACGAAGACTTGCGTGTGAGATGGTAAAATATTGGCAGCAGGTATCTTCTCTCTTTGTCACTATGCTTGATGACCAAACAAAAACCTGTTCTAATCATTTTGAGGAGTTGTTCAGTTCGTATTTATATACATATTTTATTTTTATTTTTCCAATTTCTACTCGACCTCCGCCGCTTATGGAGAATGTCGAAAAATTTCATCATTCTAACCTTTCTCATCCTGCTTGCTCGTCCTCCTAATTATAATTTGCTGCTAAACGCCAATTAACAATTTTGTTTTCTCACATGCTTTCTATTATAGAAGTGGCTAAAGGTTTATCGTTACCAATTCATAGTTTATTCATTTGTCTATATAAGGACATTATATTTCTGCTAGAATAATTCAATATAACCTAAGAGCATTTCTAAGGGACTCTCTATATTTAAAGAGCATATTTTGTAATTTAGAAAGCATTTATAAATTTAGAGAGTAAAAAATTTTAAATACTTCAACGACCTCTTTATTAACACTTAGCTCTTGTTTGTCTCCCTTTGAAACAAAATTCTTTAATTCTCATACTTATTTTTAACCACACATTCACACGATAAAATATTTTGCAATTAAATCCAAAACTCCATACCTTTTAACTACACATTTTCCAAAACATTACTATTCAAAACATCATTTTTTTCAAAATAATGACTTGACCTTAATTTTATTTCTCCTAATATGTATTTATTATTTTTACCAGTTTCCCTCCAAATTATTATATTATTTCTCTCTAATTTCTTTGTATATAATATTTAATTAGGTCAATATATGGAGAATTAAAAATTGAATATTTTGAATACATTTAATTATATAGAGTTGATTTGGCTCTCAAAAAATCACCCTCTATGTTAAAATCTTATTTTGAGTAGTCTCTTGAGCATATTTTTAAGGATTTACTCTTTAAAATGGAGAATATTTCATTTTTAAAGAGTCTTTTGGAGATACTCTAAATGGTCTAATTCGGCTAAAACCTCATCATTATGGTCAATGTTCACACAATGTTACAATAAGTAGTGACAACGGATTTAGCCAGGACAATTAATTGGATGAAAGAATTGGTTTTATGAATGGGAAGTGTAGGACATTTAATCTCTTGTTTGGTTTGGTTAAAAATCATATTTTTAGTAGATATTGATAAAAGTTGTGGATCTCATGAAATGTGTGGTTGAAAATTAGTTTTAGAAAAATGGGGGGCCAAACAAGGGCTAAACATTGCCTCTCTTTTATTCCTGAATTTTTAAATGCAAGTATTATATCCATAGTGACTATAAATTACATGGACGATATTAGAATCAGCGGAATGATTAGTTCCAGATAAGTAGTGGCAATGGATTTAGCCAGAACAATTAATTGGATCAGAGAA
Organism: Fraxinus floribunda; assembly: GCA_903798395.1. NCBI lineage: Eukaryota > Viridiplantae > Streptophyta > Magnoliopsida > Lamiales > Oleaceae > Fraxinus > Fraxinus floribunda. Next base: position 6,980 of record CAIGRS010049095.1, on the reverse strand, counting down.
TTGGTTTTATGAATGGGAAGCCATAATCTCTTGTTTGGTTTAGTTAAAAATCAGATTTTTAGTAAATATTGACAAAAGTTGTGGGTTCATGAAATGTGTTGTTGAAAATGAGTTTTAGAAAAATGGGGGTGAAACAAGAGCTAAATCTCGTCTCTCTTTTATTCCTGAATTGTTTAACTGCAAGTATTAGATCCATAGTGACTATAAATTACATGGATGATATTAGAATCGGTGTAATGATTAGTTCTAGTTTCACGACAACTATGGAATGATTTAATTAAAAGTACACCGAAATGTATTTCCGCACATCCGCCCCATAGTACAAACTACGAAGGACACACATAAATAATAGCCAATTCAGATACGATAAATTTTGTCTCACAACAAACCTTGTACCTATTTAGTTCATTATCATTAGTCACTTTGGATTAAATATTTTTATTTGATTTCCCTTTTAGGAATTCTTAATTGTTTTATTTACTGTGATCTCAACGAGTTGATTATCACAGATTACGTTATAAAACAGTCATGCATGCTTATACCATTTCGCTTACGAGCGAAATCTTTGAAATTTGAATTTCGTCACCACCTATTATATACCGGTGTTGTCTGCAAATGAAAAATTGTCTGTTGTCACTTTGTAGGCTCAAGATAACCTTATGAACCTATCATTGGCCAATGGTTGGGGAGAAAAGCATAGGCTCTTTGTGAAGTGGAAATATATTGAAGCTAAGGTATCTTTTGATTGTGCTACTCTCGCTTCATTCAACACTTTTTAGCAGCAGTTCTTTTATTATAAGCCAGCATCTTGACTTGTTACATTCATGCTATCTCAACGGAGCATCATCGGTAGGAATTTAATCTAATTAGTAGATGCACAACTAGTATGTTTTTTGGTACCTTGTTCCTTGTTCTTGCAAGTTAATCATGTAATAAGTACTAGCAGAGTGACTACTATTATTTTCTCAGTAATTTTTACTTTCTGAGGCTTGGGTAAGTATGTATTCATTAAACTGCATCTTTTAAACATATGATAAATGATAATTTAATCTGACCTATAGTATCAGTATCGTTCTTGTGAATTTCGAGCTCATTTTGATGCAAGAATTACATGTTCCTTAGGCTGCAGCATATTACTATCACGGTCTGATTCTTGATGAGGGGAACACAGAAAAGTCTCACGGAATGGCCGTAGCTGCTCTGCAAGCAGCAGATGAGTATCTCAAAGAAAGCAAGAGGGCATGTGAAGCTTTTAATGCATCTGTTCCCGTCTCTAGGTAATCCTGTGCTCTACTTCCCGTCTCCTTCCGCGTTGAGGGATCACGTGTCAATTTGTTTCTTTATTTCATTACTCAGAAATTCATGTTTACCTTCTGCTTCATTAAATAACATTTGAGAATTCTGGGAAACTGAAGATCCAAAAGAGATCAGAATCACACAATCGTGTTTCTTTTTTTCTTTCTTTAATTTTTTTGGGAAAAGCTATTTATATCCATTACAGCCAGTAATTTGGTATTAGTTGTCGTAGCATCAACTAAAGAAAATAATGTTAGCATTCAATTTTTCCTATCCGTGAACAGAAAACAATAAGGTGGCAGAAACAAAAGGCATTTTATGTCTTTGCGTGCTTTTAGCATCTATTTGGTCCTGCCTCGTTTTACACCTATATCCATGTGACACCTTCTCCAGTTTTCCCGATTTTTCCTAACATCAAATGTTAAAATGAAGAAAATAACATTTTCTACTTAGCCACTAACAATTTTTCAAGATTGAGTAATAGGTAAGTATACAAACATTGCACCAAAGGATGATGAGATGATATAGGTGACTATGAGATCAGTAAATTTCTCTATTTCTGATGCAGGAATCCACCTCTTTGGGGAACCATGAAGTATCTCTCCGAGAAGATTCCCAAGGACTCTTCGAGCAAGGTCCGAATTAATAGGGATTTATTCTCTAGTGAAAAGTAAGTCTTCTTTAGTATTAAACTCAAAACATAGAAGTCATTCATGCACGTGTATATAAAAAGACGGGGTACAAAAATACAGTGGTGGGGCTGCAACTGTTGCATTAGCCACCGGAAAACAGTGAACTAGCTGGGCAGAAATTTATATAAATATTCTTGCCTAACCACGTGGAAGCAAGATTGAATCTTATCTAATGTAAACTAATGCATTTGGTTGTAGAATTATGGAGACAGCACCAACATTGCCTGATTTCGCGTTGGCTCTGAAACCTGATGAATATCAGCTTCCTATCGTCGATGCCTCTTGGAGTGAAGAAACAAACAAGACCCAACTAAACCTCGAGAAGCTTAAAGGGTAGCTTTGCACAAGGCATTCCACTCGGACCAAACTCTGAAAATACATTCCCACAAATGCAACGGTACATGCCATTCAATGACGAGGAATGGTTGTAAGAGACTTACCAATCAATTTTTTGGTTAATTTGTGTCCCAAAGGTCCATCCTCACTCATCTCTTTACCCTTTTTCTTCTTTAAATCTTCTTGTTAATTGAATCAATTTGTATCATTTCCTATAAATGTGTAATACCCAACTTTGTACAACTACCTTTCACGTGTAATTTTAAGAAAGGAGGAAAAGGAAAAGGAGGGTTAATTATCCCAATAATCACTTAACTTTACCGAAAGTTTCCACCAGATCACTGAACTTTAAAAATTACGTGATTAGTTACTGAACTTTCGAAATTGCAACCCCATCCATCACCGAACTTTAAAAATCACTTCATTCGTCACCGAACTTAGCAAAAAAAATTTTCAGGATTGCAATTTCGAAAGTTCAGTGACTAACCACGTAGTTTTTAAAGTTCAGTGATTGATGGAAACTTTCGGTAAAGTTCAATGACTATTGGGGTAATTAACCCGGAAAAGGAAAAGGAATGGTTTTATTTGCCAACGTAATAAATTCTTTTCACTGTTGTCTTGATATGTGAAAAGTAAAGTCAATAAGAACTCTTTTAGCTCACTTGCCTTTACTCAATACAACTTAGTCTCACCGTCCTGGTGCGAGTTTGACAATAAATTAGGCTAATTGTTGAATTTTTTTCATCTGGTGTACACAATTAGCTAATAAAGATTCCAATACAGACTATACGGTTGTTGAATGTACACTGTTTCTATGTTGTTTTACTCCCATGGTTAGGAACAAGTCAAATAATCGAAGTCTAATTTTGAACATGTTATCAGTGAACAATACAAAGGCATCCAAGGGATTCTCACAAATAGCAAATTCATTTATTGTTCATATCAGAATCATTTTTCTTCAAGTAATGAATTTCATTCTAGTTGAGGAAAAATCTGTTCCTAATCGACGCAATTTTGCTTCAGAAAAGTATTACTTTTGCATGTGAATGACACAGCGCAAACATTTTCCTTCTCTCATCAGCTCAAATGCCTCGTTTATATCTTCAAATGCCATGTTGTGTGTGATGTACTCATCGATCTTGATTTCCTATACAAAAAAATATTACGATTAGTGGACGCCTATATATTCAATACAGTTATTATCAACTGTAAAGTCGAGAGATCTAGAAAAACAACTTAGAAGGGGGCCGAATGATTGTAGTCTTTACCTGTTTTAGGTACATATTAACTAAAGAAGGAAGATCAGATTTTGGTTTCCATCCACCCAAAAGAGATCCGGTTAGTGTTCTTCCAGTAAGAAGCAAACCATAATGAGCTGTTATTTCTGGTTTCACTTTCGGCACACCAAGTGTAACAGTCAGACCCCACCCCTAACACCCATAAAACAGACAATCTTTATATACATATATATACAACTAATTCAAACTGAAACCTTAACTATGTAGAAATGAAATCAGGGAGATCAGAAAAATTACATCGCAACACGACTGTAAAGCTGTAGTAATCATTCCTGTATCTCCTATACATTCAAATGCAAAGTCCGCACCACCATCTGTCATGCGCTTTATAACCTGGAAATGATTCGACGTTGATTCACTATTAAGTAGATAGTTACAAGTGTGCATAAGTAAATCTGCGAGGATGAAAAATAAACCTGTGCAATTGGTTCATTATAGTCATTTGGATTCAATAAATCTGTCACTCCAAAAGCCTTTGCTGTAGCACAGGGGGAACACCATGAACAACATTGAAGATCTTTTTAGGAATTACATAACATACATTTTGAGAACATCATGGGCATGTTTGATACGCTATACTAGGCAGTACTGCTGTCCAGTACCGTATAAGCCACTGCCAAACTTACGACAAAGGACAAAAGGCAGTACCTTTTTCATTCTTTTCTGGGTTCGTGTCTACGCCAATTATTCGAGATGCTCCCCTCAGTTTAGCACCTTGTACAACCTATTTATAGAAGATGTCACAAAATATTCAAGATTTGATCACAGTAGTTGGGAAGTGCAAGTCTTGCGAGGTTGATGGGAATTGGTAGATACAAATTACAATTATAATGAAGTCAGCACACTCACAGAAAGGCCCACAGTTCCAAGACCAAAAATGACCACAGTGGATCCTTCAGAGACATTGGCAACCTTCCAAGCAGCACCTAGACCTAATTGTGAGGCATATAGGCCGCTTTACAACATTTCCAGTAAGACGCAAAAAAGAATATATGTAAATTAAGCTATATATAGATTCTGAAAACAGCAAGGAAGGAGGTAGTAATGTCACAGTTGAGGCATGCAGAATAGAAAATAAGTAAATACCAAAATAGCATATTTGATTCATACTTTTCTCCAAACCAATTTCTTCGCAGCACAAGAGGAAAAGTTTTTAACACCAGAGCTTGTGCTTGGATTCTTCTTGTTCTTACATAGAACAGTTTAGGACAAGGCGTGCAAATGGAGTGCAAACATATTGATAGGCTTAGATGACAATTTCAGGAGAGGAGAGTCAAGCTACCTACCTAGAAAAATCTTATATTTACCTCATTCAGAATTACCTGGACCTAGAAATGATATAATTTTCTTGAGAGCCTTTGGTTTAGTATCAAATGAAGTGGATGTTTTCTCGACAAAAGAAAAGGAAAAGTTGCTTTTGTCTGTTAAGTATTGTATAATCATTTAATATAAAAGAGAAAAATACCTGCTGCAACTCCACAACTAAGAAGACATATTTTCTCTAGAGGTGCACTCGAGCTAATCTTGACAGCACATCCAGAATGCACAACTGTGTACTCGCTGAAACTTGAAACCGCACAATAATGGTACACAGACTTCCCTTCTATTGAGAAACGTGTTTTATGGTCACTATGCATTAGGCCTTGACGTTCCAATCCTAACACTTGGCAAATATTGCTTTTGCCTGAGGTACAGTGTCTGCATCTCATGCATTCTCCAGTAAATAGAGTAAGCACATGGTCACCCTCTTCGAATTCAGTAACTCCTTGGCCGACACTCTCAACTATCCTGCAAATTCCCAGGAAATGTTTTTCAGTTCAGCACCAAGAGGAGAAACACTTTAGCCTGAGGTTTTAAACTTTAGTAAAATATTCATATATAAAAAGTAAAACTCAACCTAGAAAATTGGTCATACTAAAGGGCATAAGCCAGAGAGAAAATCCAAAACTAGATGCAAAACCTATTCTTTGATTTCTTTCACACAAGGGACCGAGTAATAAATCAAACGAACATTAGTTTCCCGTAAAGGATGATTCTAAGAGTTCAAAAGGATTAGCACGCAAGAAATTTTGGGCACTGTATACAATTGAAAAGGCCCCAATCTAAACCTGTAATTTACTCCTAAATCCATCGAGCTACCTTAGCCGTCAGAAAATAGGATACAGTTAAAGGATGATAAGAAACCTTTCAGAATTTAGTATTTGGCCAGTAAAAAGTTTATTTTACAATCATAAAGGATATAGAATTTACCCTGATGCTTCATGGCCAAATATTCGAGGAAACATGGGTGCCTGCCAAAAACAAATGTTGAGTTATTAAGCAATAAATATTCATACTAAGATAGATCTAAATAAGCACCAGAATCTCAACCCTCAATAACAAAACAGAGAGGGAGGGAGGGGACCAAGCCAATTTGAAAGAGCCTGTTTCTCAAAGTAAGTAACGAGATACTCCCTCTCCCATTGTTATACCCACAACTAAAAATATATACTTTCCAAGAATCAGTACTTACTATACAATATTCTTTAACAGTACGGTAATATTGGGACAGAGGTAGTATAGTATTCAATTACCAGGCATTAATTCAATTCGCATAATCAAAAGAGAGAAATCAAGAAAACAATCTCAATGATTTTGACGAAAACATAATTAGGAAAACAAGAAAAGAAAATAGAAATATGAGGAAGTTGAACTGACAATAGAAAGAAAAAGAAATATTAAAGTGACCTGAGAGAGCCAAGCGGTGATATCACTGCGACAGAGAGAAGTGCAGACCACCTTAATGCGGATCTCCATTGGTAGGGGTGGACTTACTTGGACCTCCTGTATCACCAATCTCTCTCCAGCTGCCCATGCTACCGCAGCTTTACAGGTGATGACGCCGGTGCCGGCCTGTTTGCTTGAACTACTACTTGAAAGTGACATTGCCGGAAAATCAAGTTCCCGGGGATGTGAAAAAAAATATTATTTGTTTATATTCTTCGATCGAAAAAAAAGCATAAAATTAATAAAAGATGTGCCCAACAACCCCAATTGGATTCTTGAGTAGTGGTAGGTAAGTAAGTTGGTTGCTGGTGGTGGAAGCGGGTTGGTAGTCAAATTCTTGTTCTTTACAAAATACATCTCAGTTAATTGTAGTCATCCTTATTTAACCATTTACTTAAAATCACGGACGTAGCCTGGGATTCAATTTTGCGGGGGCGAAAATACGGGGGTGGAGGGGGGTGGAGTTCCCGAAATCTTTTTTTAACTAAGAGAATTGAAAGTGACGATTTTGAGTATCAAAATAGGCAAGTTAGATTGACTGACCAAAAAGACAATCAGTTTGACGATACAAAAACAATATGTTCATCTATGT
>CAIGRS010049094.1:0-12577 GCA_903798395.1 Fraxinus floribunda | reverse complement strand
GCATTTTTAGTGTGTCAACAGTTTCTAAGATTTATCAAAACTTCCTTGACACGTAAATACTAAGGTAATAACGATAAATTTGATGTTGTAGTTAGATTGATTTTTATAATACAAGAGTAAAATGAGCATGTGTCCCCCTTATTTAATTATTTAAATTTTTAAATATTGAATAGTATTTTAGTTAAAAAAAAAAAAAAACCTTTTAAGTTCAAATCTCATTGTAGTCGATTGTATCCCGCCATTAAACTTATCATTACAAATGATAAAGTGATGAATTGAGTATCGTTCTCACGAGAACCGACTATCTGATTATTTTACTTTAATTAAACATAGCTCAAATTCAAAAAACGCACTAATATCTCGTATCCACTATTATTTTTCAAAGGCTTATAATAACTAAAAACTAGAAATTGAAACACAGTCTCTTTTCAAATGCACAAGTCCAAAAGTGGATGAAGAATTTTCATGCAAATTCTTTTCTTTTTCTTCTGAATAATAATTTTCAAGATAAGGTATTCTAGAACGAATATATGTGATTCATGAAAAGGAATAAAAGTCAAAATAAATAAAATATTTATTTTCAGTAATTTGTAAATTGGTTATTGACTTGAATTTTGCACAGATGTGAATGATTTGGGTCAGCAGAAAAACCCTATTTTTCTAAACATGATGGTTCAATGCAAGACTGGTACATTTTCTAGAATCACTTGAACTATTTGAACCAATTTTAATTGATCTAGTTCTAAATTGTAAATCGAGAAACAAATAGTTTTGATCTGGTTCTCGATTCTAATTAGGTATGGACATCAAGTGGGTTGGTTCGGATATTTCAACAAAATTATTCAAGTTCATGTAATTACTAAACACGATTTGTCTGTTTCGATTTCTGTTCGAATCTATCCATAATATTTTTTTAAAAATCATGAGCTGACAAAAAAAAATATTTCTATTATTTACATGGAATAGAAGAAAATAAGATGTCATCAAATACATATTTCAACAATTTCTTAACTAGTGACAAATACCATCAAATTCTAGTTGCGGTCTAAATACGACGCCTCAAGAAGGATTCATAGGGTGGCAATGCGTAAAGTGCAGTAAAAAGTTGTTATGAACGAGAGAGATATGATTCAATTATTCAAATGAATAAATATGATTGATTTAGAAACTCATTTTGGACCTTACAAACTTGCTACTTGTTGGGTGTTGCAAACATACGACTCGTTTAGCTGGGTTAATAAATAAGAATGAATAAATTATAAAAAAATAAAAAGGACAAATTCGATTCTAGAGTCGAGTATCCATAGTTCTGGTTCAAGAACCAAGAACCGTCCGAGACCGGTCGATTTCCAGTTTCGTTTCCTTCTTACATAACCTAAATGAAACCATTGGTTCTGATCCAAAAGATCGGAGAGTGACAACTTCGTGACTATTCAAAATAAAAAATTAAAAGGTTAAGTGACGAACAATTTTCGATTTTTATCAACCCATTATCTAGCTTGTTCGTCTCCCAGGTATTCGCCGCTTTCCTCGTCAAAAGGAAGGACAGCACCCACAATGGGATAACAGAACGGCAACAGCCTGTTGATTCCCCACTCTTTCTCTTCTTTTGATCCTTCGACAAAAGATACAGATATCGACTCTCTTCTTAGAACTATTTCAAGTACAAACGCTAAGGAGCTGAATTCTAACAGAACTTTACCATAAAGCCTTGCCGAGGCTATCTGCTAAAATATATATTACTGAAAGTAAATGCAAAACATAAGAAGAGTATGCACACAGTTATAGCATTACATCATCTCATTTTTGCCTAGATAATGTCAGTTCAAACAGGAAAATACAAGGCACTTTCAGTAAGGAACAATGGATTCTATGAGCTCTTGAAGTGGAGCCAGCTCCTTCTTGTCAATCAGCCCAAACTCCTGCATTCGAAACATTCAAAGAAAATTTAAAAAGTTTCGTGACAATTGTAAATGGCTGAGGGCTCGACCTCACCACGGGACTGAAATGGTAAGACCAGTCTTATTTACCTTCCTTTTTATGTTAAGCACAAAGAAGGAAATGATAAAAACCTACTACTTTTATAAATATTCAAAGTCTGAGAAAGGAGCGGTGTGAAAAGATTACGAAAAAGAAAAAATTTAGCTCCCAAGTATCGAAGAACTTACGCAGGTAAACAGTATAAAATGCTTGAAGCAGGTATTTAGATGAGCCTCCTCCTTAAGACTCACTATCTTCTGAAAATGAGAGTGATATATATGTGCATATACACGGAACAGGCGTTTGAATATAGTCTTCACAACGTCCCTGAAGTTGGAAGGAAATGGCGTGCCTACAAATGCTATATTCATTAATATGGTGTGCCAATATATAATACAGATGACTAGCTTATACTCCATAAAACACGTAACGAAACACACTTGGAAGCAGTTCAATTGTTACCAAGCTTTTGAGGAAATATCGACTCATCGTCCAACTGGGTTTCGATCCAGTCCATCAAGTACTCGACATATTTAGGAGCTGAAACCTCGATGGGTTTCTTGATTTGTACACCGTCTGCCCATCTGTACTCATACCTGCCCAAAATAAAAAATCCAAGAGTTCAGTTATTAGTAGCATTTCTTTTTAAATTAAAAATTTGTTAAAAATCTAAGCAGAATTAATGAAATTCCATAAATTACACTCTGAAAAGTTGGAAGTAGGATTCTCCAAAAGGTGAATATAAAAGCAATCATGATCATTATTCAAAAACCTTAAAACTTGTTCATGCCTGGGGTGCACAAGGCAGGCTTCTTAACTAGTGCTAAACTTACTAGTCAGATATCAACTTTTTCTTTACCTTTGGGATGTATTTTTCGGGTTTCTTTACCTTTCCCTAGGTTGGTTTTGCAACAGAAAAAAAAAATTAAAAAACAAGAATGAATAAAATCTACAAGAAAGCTGTGAGTATTTGCAGTTAACTTTTGTCCTATTAAATAGAAATTTTATTTTAGAAATTCCTCTATCAACTGGTAAGATGCCTGGATATTCGAACCAACACATCTCTCTGTTTTACCCCTTCCAACATGATAATGAACCTATCGAATGGCTACTCTGTGAAAGTAAAACCAAGTAATAACTACTCAGACGTACTTGGGACCAGCAGACATTGTTGGACAGTTTTCTGGCGTACAGAACTCTGTAAGGGTTCCATATAGCAGATTAACCTGGTTGAAGAAATCAACAGCTGGAAATTGAAAATAAAGTTTCAGTTTTAAGTCCTGGGAGGAAATTCTTGTGGCATACAAGCAAAAAAAAAAAGAAATAGATATGCCTAGGACTGGTATGCATCAGTAACATCGATTATATACAATAATGGTGTGTAATTTTTGAATTTACATACATTCTTTCACATGTGCATTTCATGCTTTTTATATCCTCATTGTTTAGAAGTATTCCTTATCGGTGGAAGGACAAGCAACTTCCTTCGAAAGTTTTGATTTCTTAATTTCATATGCACGTTTTTTTTTTTTTCACAAATTAAATGAAATTTGGACGCGACAGACTTCAAGAAATAGAAGGGGAGGAAAAGAGAAGAGAATGGGTTGTTCCATAGGTTACAATAAGCAATATGAAAACCGGCCAAGACATTGAACCGTAAAGCTAAAGGATCAAGGATCTACTCCGAACCGAGATCGATCAAGTTGTAATAGATAAGAAAATTTATACACCACAAAAATAAGTTAATTTTTCATATTGACTAATATTATATAGATCAATATAGAAGTTAATTTTTCATATTAACTAATATTAGGAAAAGTGGAGTATGGGTTGTTCCATAGGTTACAACAAGCAATATGAAAACCGGCCCAGACATTGACCCGTTCATATTAACTAATATTATATAGACTAAAGCACCTAATAATAATTAAATTTCGGTACATTTATTTTTAAACTCGACAGATGGTGAAGTGCTTAATAATTTTATATTGTTATAGTGTGTAATGAAATTAAAATAAAATAAGAAAGATAAAGAGTAAATTGAAATAGGAAAGAAAAATTTAAATTGACGAGATAATAATTTTTCTGGGCTTGGTCCTCTTTCACATCTTTTCAAATAACAACATTAACTATAATTGCAACAACACACATTTTTATAATAACCAAAAAATATTCCAATAAAAAATTTCTTTTTCTTTTTATAGGACTTCTACCTTTTAAGTGGTTCAAATTTTATAATTAAAAAACTAGTTTCATAAGAGTGATTTACAACAATATTTTCTTAAACTCAATACCAGGGTATATCCTTTTTTTTTTTACCCCACATCTGATTCTTCTTACCACAGCATTGAAGATATAGGATATAAATGAGCCAGCCAACATATGGACAAATAACTTTTCTCAGCCTTCACATGCCTTAGGCTGGAAGTTGTAAAATTATTTTTTAAGTAACCAAGCCAACCAGCAGAACCGGTGAAACCCGTCCCGGGTCAGCCGGTTAGCTGTTGGACAGACCAATTGGCTGGTTTTTAAGCATTAACTGAACCAGATTTTAGACACGTTCCCAGTTTTCCCAATTGAACTGGCGGGTCCAATCCAGTGTTCATAACGTTGATAAAAAATGAAGTAATCAATACATTGTGCATCCAAGTATATATCAGTTACACCAATGTGTTGCTTCGTGCACACACACTAACATGGGCATTCACACACATATAGATAGTTAGAGAAACAATACTATTGACGGCAAGCCATTCGTTGATATCTTCTCCCGGTGGTAGCCGTACCGCTTCTCTCAAATTTCCGCTGCCTAAAGTCGCATCGATATGCTTTCTTAGTTGTGCCCCCTGCAACACAAAAAAAGAGTCAAATTTAAGGATTAAGAATTCAGTATGTCTTAAAAATGATTTGTAAAGTAAAGGTTCTCGCATGTAGAATATGGAAATAAGAGCAATCAAATTAGCTAACCCAAGAAGAAAAAAATGTGGGCATATCCATCATTCTTTAGAGAAGGTGAATCAAGGAAGATGAATTGATGGCAAACTAGTTGTACAATATCATTTCACGTCATAATCTTAAATAGGCATCCAAACTTCGAATTTTCAGCCTTATCAGCAGTAATAAATGCTAACGTGTTGACCCGTATAATAAATGCACTTTTCCACCAAACAGTAGTTAAAACAAGTTCCCGTTACATGAATTTACAACAATAGTCCATCAACTTATTGGAAAGGACTCGCTCATAGTTCATTTCCTCCATCATTTTCACTAAAACTTAGAACATAGCTTCAGTGCTTCCTCAAAATATGGTAACTCATCAATAACTGCTTCTTTCTCAACTACCAGGAAGATGTATGGAAGGTTCAAACAATTTCATTCTTGAGCAAGATGACAGAACAGAGTACTAATGTAGTTTTTAACAATGTTTTGAAAACCAGCCCAAGCATCGACCTTGAAAATTTAAGGGTCAAACGTCGAACCGGGATTGAACCGGTGATTAAAAAAAATTCAAAAAGCTAATTATATAAATATATAATGGAATAAATTCAACAGCAATTACGATTAATTACTGTAGAATAATGTGCAAAATTAATGAAATGAATTCGATAACAATTGCTATTAAATACTGTAGTAGGTAAAATTTAACATACTACAGTAATTGTCAACTAATATTAGTTTCATGCTAATTTCATCATTATTGAAGAGTGGGAAGTCAAAAAAGTCCATACAAGTGTATTTGTTCTCTCTCAAATTGGTTATAGGAACAGTTTATATTTTATTAAGTAGATTTTTTCCTCTCCCCAATATTCATTATCTTTATTCTTCATACAAATAAGTATTAAGAATCACAGATCTCATTTCACATTTGTTCGCGCCGATGAAGGCACCGGTGAAGGTGACCTTCCCCTTCCTTTTTATCCCTTTCTCGTCACTTCTTGTCCATTTTTCCCCCTTCTCTAAACAATCCTTTCACTGTTTTTGCTTCAAAAGATAACCGGCCAATTCGGTTAACCCATATCCAGGTTTACCGGTTCGCGTTTAACCGACTGGGTGAGCGGGGTTTACACCAGTTATTTAATAAATAGTTTTTGGTTTTTGAGCTCTATCGAACAGGTAACCGGGATTTCCAATCGAACCGGCAGATCTGTTTCGATTTTCATAACACTGATTTTTAGTGGAAAATTTAAGATTGCAGCAAAGAACAAGAAGCTTAACTTCACAAAAAGGCAGTAATAGGAAAACAGCATAAAAATTGGAAGAACACAAGCGGGAGGACACTTCTCTATAGTATAGGAAAAAAAGCACCTTACTGCCTGATGGTGCGTTTTTCTTTGGTCGGAATGTTCTTTGATTCCTGCTTCAGAAATTACAAATCAAGCTATATAGGTCATTGATGAACACAATAGTAAAGCTTTTCAACCATTTTCGCCAATTAATGCTACATATAATTTGGGGGTTTGTAACAATATTGGAGCTACAAATAACGGATGCATTCAACGAAATCCACTATCACAGGTATACACGTTTCAATAGTTTTATGTCCTACATTTATGAGCCAGATCCCTCTGCCATCCATTGGAACATAGCCGTATAAATTACCAGACTAAACAGTTCTTGTGTACTTCTAAACCATAGAGCAATACACAAACCACCTCATGTTGTTTGACGCACTTTGAAAAATGGAATCACTTTCTGACTCTAGTTTCCAAAACTACCCTACTTAGAAACAATCCAGTGTTTTAAAAAGAATAAATCAGTTGTAGATGTTTTGCATCTAAAAGGCATCAACCTCAAATAGACCAATTCAATAAAAGACGCATAATAAACCAAAAATCATCTTAGAAAACCATAATAAACTGTGCAACAAAATTGAAAACCTAATTAGAAACTATAAACATAAATTAATCGACAATGTAACAAATAATAAATACAAAGCAGTAATCACAAAACAAGAACGTTGATCCCAAGTATAAATAAAAGTCGAAGACAAGTACATAGCGTGCATGTCAGTGCAGGAGTAAAGGAGAGGGAGGATCTTCAGTAATCTCCATTTCTTTTCATTTAGCCCCCTGTTTGGACTCCAATAAAAATAAATGTTGGCTGAAAATGAGATTTGATAAAATGACTTTTTGGAGTGGGGCATAAAAATAAGGACAAATTTTGGGTTTACGTGTAATATTATTTTATTGGAGAATGTGTAGTTGAAAATAAGAAAAATAAAAATATATTTTTTAAGAAATGGAGCCCAATCAGGGGCTTAATGATATACAATTGGGTTGTGTACAAACTGCGCTGCAATCCTTCATAACATTGCAGGATATGACAAAACCAGCAGAAAAGGTTGAGGCCAGTAATACAACAATCTAGCAAGGGCAAGACTTAGGGCACACCTTAGTCATTGGCCTTAAGTCTCAAATAAGTCAAAGACCTCTAGATGCAAGCCAACAAGGAGAACCTAAAGCGTAAGCTTCGACGACACTAATGAATGCCTCATACAAGGTGTGCCTCGAAGCATGCAAGTGTTCTGAATTCATTAAAATTCAAAAAGAAAAAAATTTGATAGTAGCCTTAACCAATCCAATAATCAAGTTTAAGATCATTAAACAACATAACCAACTTTGTTCGTGTTTATTTAGTTGGACTCATGTCCTAGCAAATGAATAGGTCTCATGAAACGGGCAGGAGTTAGATAGGGAGTAAATCATAAATGAAACGACACTTTTGTGTTCAAATATGTTAAAAAGTACGCAGCAATATACACTCTCTCAGATATAAATATCGGCATATCATATGAGGTGTCCATTCCTTTGATGGAAAATTCATTTCAAATGCATCATGTAGAATAGCAGGACCATCGTCCGTGGGAGTGAAATCACGCAACATAAGTTGGTGATGATTGATGTGTTATTTGGTAAAGAAATAACAAAGAGGTACGATTGTAGTCAGCTCCTCGCCCCTAGTCTTAACGGCGAGCCTTTTTCTTGAAGGAGCCTCGAAAGCTGTGGAGTCGCTGGCAGATTCCTGCCTCTTTTGCTATAAAAATCACCCTTCCTTAAAGAAAATATTTTCCTTGTTTTTGAGTAAAATATAGTCACATGATCAAAAGTTGAAAAATATTTTTCATGGAAAAAATTTGTAGAACATGAGAGTGGAACCTAAAGGGTGAAACAAAAGTTAATTAAGGATAGTTTTAAAATTGGTGTACGGATGGATTTAATAACTTGATATCGGAAGATAGCTAGATGCATTAGAAGCCCTAAAGAACGTATTAAAAGATTTACCAATAGAGAAGGATATCTAATGAACAAATGTGACGTGGAGGGATTTGAGTATTTTCATCATCTCCTCCGACACACTAATTTATCGTGTAAGCTGTTGATCTAGTTGAGTATTACGGTGTAGGAAGCTAGCAATTTGAACGCAAACTAGATTAAAAGTAGGAATTGAGGGCACTGCATATAAAGAATTATTGTTGTTTAATTTTAACCTATGATGCACCGACACGGATACACATGTCCAAAATAACACGTGTTATATATATCAACATGCGATTTTTCAAAAAAGTACTAACACGACACGTCGATACGTTAATTAAATTCTTTAAAATTCTTCATTTATAAAGTATAAATTTAGTTTTATTCTTATTATTTTTTCTTATTGAAATATTTTTAACTATGAGTACATATTTTAGTTAAAAATATATAATATTTCAAATAAGAAAAGAAAAACGATCATGGTAGTGCTAGACACTACCCTAGTTGAAATGTCAGTACTAAAGAGATTTTAACAAGTTTTGTTGATCCGGAAAATGTTGTACAAGTTAATCCTGCACCAATAGGACAAGTGATAAGGCTCATTGAGTATGATTGGATTGGTAATAAAAAAATATGATTGCATTCATTCAATCATGGAGTAGCGTTAAGGAATGAATATCCCATTACTTCCAATTTATCTGATGCGGGAATATGTTCCTCGAGAATATTAGTGCCTCACATGAAACTAATCAGCAATATGCTATAGTTCAAAAATAAATAAGCCATCATCATATGTAAATGGCCGCAGTGGAAGCATTTAATAGGGACAATAACCTCTGTGAAACATTCAATCATAAATATAACTAATTAACGGAAACATACCCACTGACAGAATATCATGGCTCCACCAATATATGCCATATAAACCAATAAAACAATTTTCAATCCCTCTTCTGATCCCGTTTTCCAATCATCTAATCAAATCATATTCTACAGATTTGAACTTACATCTTGCAATAATATTTCCTTGCAACACACAATCAAATCCTATGTTCATATTTATCATTAAATGAATAACAAACTGAGTAAATTCTCAACCCTTTGTTAGATCTCTCGATCACCATGTTCTCTAATAAAAATTCATTATTCGGTACAACAATTCGTATTATATCTTAAAATCTAATAACATCACATAACCAAAGAATATACAATGAACCCGGCTGAAAAAATCAACACAAACAACAGATCTGACACAAGGCAATCATTTAACAAGAAAATCATGCCCAGATAAAAGGGTTCTGAGAAAATTACCTGCCAAGGCCAAAAAGACTCATTTTTCTTCACAAAGGAGCGGAGAGAGAGAGGGAATTGTTTAATATGGAAAGTCGAAATGTTTATGCGGGCAGTACAAATATTAGTGGAAGCGTCGAAAAAAGCTGTCGAGCACTGACTTGGCATCTCAATGTAATAAACGGAGTGGGGTTGAAATAAAGGGTCTTATTCCCATTCTTTTGCTCGTAAAGTAGAAGCGGATTATGGCACGTGGCTTACTGAAAATACTTTTGGGAGAATTTTCTTATGAGAACTTTTTAGGGGAAATTGCAGTGGAGGTCCCAAATCTTTTATTTTGTTGCAAAGTACACCTAGACCTTTTATTTTTGCGACTATAGTCCCAAATCTTTCACTTTAATAGCATTTGTAGTCCATATGATAGATTCCAGAATTCCGTTTGTCAAAACTAAAATAAAAACTTTTGACTCTAAGTGAAAAATTAAGGGCCTGTTTGGAAGGGATTTACTCAAGATTTGAAGTCATTTTATGATCGTTGGCAACTCAGAAGTGGGTCACATTGCTGTCATGTATTAACCGTCATCATTTGACATTATCACCTAAAAATGATAAAAGACTATATTACCCTTTTTATTACATTGAATTACTTATACACATTTCTTTCAACGCCATATATGACTATTCTTAAAGGACATATTTAAAAATGGTGATAATTTATTGGAAATGTAGCCAAAAGCAACGGCTACAATGGGATCCACTTCTGAGTCGCTAGCGATCATAAAATGATTTACTGGTGTATTTGATTGGTATGAAAAATATATTCTAGATAAGTAAATATTTTCTTAGTTTGAGGAAAATAAAAACCTACTCCCACAAAGAAATGGTTTCCTTAAAAAAAAAATTTAGACGTATTTTTAAAAGTTGGAAAATATTTTTTATAGAAAAAATAGAAATCAAACATTTCAAATTAAGAATTTGGGTGGAAAATTGAGATTTTACATGGAAAATAAATGTAATCAAATACTCACTAAAAGCTTGGAAAAATCCCTCCATCCAAATGAAGGGCAAAATAGTATATTTACAATTTTTATAACAAAACAATTAAAATAGTTAAACAAAAAAAGAGAGAGAAGTTCTGTTCATCTTTCCCAAACCTTCCTACTCGCACTGACCCCCTATCCGCACCCTTTCCTAAAACCAAATATAGGAAACCCGGTCATGTAAGTTGTCATCGTCGCCACCAATTCGCCATCGCAAACTGTCCACCGGTTGAATATATGTGTTATTCATTGATTTAACAACTGAAATCGCATGAATTATTTTTCAGAATTTTGGCAACGCTCACCATTGTGGAATTAGTTGCGACCATGGAAAAGCACTGATAATTGACAAAAAAAAAAAAAAAAGAAGGAAATATGGGGCATTATAAATTAGGGCTTCTGCTTCATCGACAAATCACCATTAGTTCAGAATCAAAAAATTAAAGTTCATACTTCATAGAAATTGGGGATTTCTTAAAGGGCAGTTGTCCCCTATGTTTACCCAATGATTTCTTCATTTTTTTGGAAGCAGACAACCCTTTACTTTGTAGATCCCAAAAATTGTGCCAACAAATTCTCGCCACATCCCCTCAAAAATTGAACACCCCGTTAGGAGGCAAATGTCATCGATCAAAAAAGGGTCCAGCAATCGTTTGCACTTCGACGGTCAAGTCAAGGCCGGACAAAAGAAAAAATGAGTGCAAGAAACGGAAGAGGGAAAGAGAATAGGGTTAGAGAACGTACCTTAATTATGAAATGAATCACATATATAGAAAAATGTTAATGGACCAATGGTTAATGGACCTAGCCCAAGATATAATTGTTTGATTAAATAGCTCGTTCAATTGAATAGTTGATACCATGTCGACATATATGGGTCCCCCTCCATCTGAGCATGACACGTAATTTATATGTGTAACAATAGTCCCTCATGTCTGAGCTGTACATTCATGTGCGGCTCGAACTTTGAATTATAAGCTGTTAGTAGACGAGGTCTTACAGATTACCTCAAAAAGTATGCATCAATCCTGAATATGTGAAGACTTACGAATTGCTTCGAAAGTATTTGTACGAGCCTAAATAAGTGAGGGTATACAAATTGCCTCGAAAAGATGCATTGATCCCAAATAGACGAGGACTTACGAATTGCCTCGAGAATATAAACTGCTCCAATAAACAATGACTTACGAACCACCTCAGAAAATATATTTGCAAGCCTAAATAAACAAGGACTTACGAATTGTCTCGAAAGATAGACGATGTATATAATTTATCGAAATTTCGGCAACATCTCCTCTATAACATGGACTCAACCAACCTATAATAAAACATAATATCTCCGCCGCACATATATAAAATAAATCGAGATCTATTTACCCCTCAAATTACTTATGGTGATAAAATGAATAATGATATATCACATTTCTCCAAGATAGAGTATGCGGGAAGCTTATCATGTATCATAACATGTTATATGCTTGCACAACTTAATGTAATAGTAGTGCAATAGTAAAACAACATGTTGATAACGTAGATAACGTGACATACGTACAAGTTGTAGTGAAAATAGTGTCATGACATGCTACCAATGATGTGGCATGCATACTTGGCAGCAATAATATAATGCATATGTTAGCAGTAATAATGTAATGATACAAAGATACTAGTATCACAATAGTCCCCCAAGTCTGAGTCGAATATTAATATGCTGGTCGGACTTGGAATGTAAGCCACTGTGATGAAGTTGATTGTTGTGTGTTGTCGTAGACACCCAAAACTAATACCTCAACCTCTAAAACTACTAATGTAGTAATGGAAGTAAGGGTCAATCCCACAAAAAGTATGTAATTCAATATTTTATACTTCACACAATGATTAGGGGTTTTTGTATACAAATAATTGTAAAAAACGCAATTAATAACAATGAAAAGTAAATTAACGAAAATAATCAAAAGACTAACCTTGGTCTAAGTCTACATCCATCGTCAAAAATCCACAATTGATCACAGATGC
>CAIGRS010049022.1:0-13747 GCA_903798395.1 Fraxinus floribunda | reverse complement strand
TACATTAGTTTTAGAGGTTTAAGAAATATTTTTGGGTGCCTACGACAGCACACCACCCATTGACCATATTCTTTTACTATTTTCATCTATTTAAGGGTTTGAATATTTATAGTATGGTGGGGCGAAGTTTAATAAAGGTCTTATCATTTAGAGGAGTATCAAAATATTTAAAAAATTTTGAAAGGAGCATTTCCTAAGATAAAGCCTTAACAATAGATGTGGAGTGCGCAAGTTTCATGAGATCTAATGCAATAGTCGAACAATCTAATTTTCGTCCGACAAGAAAGGAGTCAAGAACAAAAAAAAGTTCACATCATCTCGATGACCCTGTCAAGGAAGAACGACACGTGCAATGATATTTTGCAAAACTTTACATGGAAGAGTTAATTAGTTTACACTAAGTTTTGTTATATTTTCAAAGTTCTTCCTGGTGACCCGACAACATGCCACGGAAGGGTCATACCTTCTAAAGTGGGATGAGTTTTATGAAGAAGAATTTAAATATCACCCATATCAAGCTCGAGAATATCATGGATGAGAGCTTTATTGATGGTGATACGAACATTTTTAAGTAAACATGAAATCTCATCCGAACGAAGAGTAAAGCATATTTTTATAAAATTCTTTCATAAGACGTGGATAGGCATGTTCTTCCTAAGTAGCAATAGACACCCATCTCATGTTTTCAAAATACTCTTCTATATGAAATGCAGGTGCTTCAATAGTACAACCAAAGTCAACAATTTTGCCTATTAAAATGAGAGATTTTTCAAATGGGTTGGCCGGTACCTTAGGTTCCATGTCGAATTCTTTGTCAGAGGAAGGTGGTGAAGATCATCGCACAGTGCTCTTGAGTCTCTTGCCGCTCTTTTTAACACTGAAATTGTAGAAATTTGATGAGGTAGGGAAAAAGTGGTCTAGGGTTCGGATTGGATGAAATGTGAGATTTGGTGGATGAAATTTTGAAATTTTTGGAAATAGATTATGTAGAAAACGGGTTTTGTGAAAGTGAAAAAATATTGATGAATAGAGTGAAGGATTAAAGGGTTTAGAGTTGGTTTAGTGAGAGAATTGAGAGATAAATGAAATAGAATGGGTGAAAAGGAGGTATGTTTGCGATTTAAAAAATTGAGATCACGTTGTACCGGACATCCTGTTATTCGAACAAAATTTCCCGTCAAACTGGACAAGGTTTTTAGACGTCCGATTGACTCATCTGGCCCCCTTATTTTCTTTTTAGTTAAAAATGCCACATATAGAACTAAAGCATGTATGAGCACGCATTATAACTGTAGAATTATTGGAAGATTTAATAATTAGTTTGATGATCTGTTTGCGTTATTAGGGGCTGAGATTGAGGAAATTTACCGCTAATAGATCGGTTTTTGGTTCCACGAGTTTAGGGGATTCTGGTAGCCTGTTACCAAATCCTTAGATAGAAGTTTCCATTTTTATTACTTTCTGTTTTAGATATGATTGATTATATTCTAGGTAAGTTGTAAATATCCCTAGAAATTAGATGAGTATTATTGTCTATTTAAAGGGGAATGTAATTCTTTATTCAATATAGTGGAATATTTTGTTCTTCTTCTACAAATGAAATGGTATCAGAGCATTCTCTGAACCCTAATTCACTCATATGACCAACACGGGAGACGCGACTCAACTGCTTTAGTTTTCCAAATCACCTCCAATCAGGAAGCCATGGCTTCCAGCAACAACATCAGCATCAGTTCAGATAGTAACCTCATGCCTATTACAGGACACAAACTTAATAGGAACAACTATCTCCAATAGTCCCATTCCTTAATGATGTTTATATGCAGAAAGGGAAAGGAAGATTATCTCAATGAAGTTGCTACCAAACCAAATAAGAACGATGAGAAGTTCAAAATCTGGAATTCCAAAAATGACATGGTCATATCATGGCTCATTAATTCTATGACAAATGACATTGGAGAAAAAAAATTTCTCTACGGAACAGCAAAGGAGATTTGGGAAGCTGCCAAGGAAACATATTCTAATAATGAGAATACATCTGAATTGTTCAAGGTGGAGAGTGTTCTCCATGAATTTCGCCAAAGAGATTTAACGGTGACTCAATACTTCAACACACTCAACCGCTACTGGCAATAGTTGGACTTGTTCGAGGAGTACAACTGGAGCTGTCCCAAAGATGGAATTAGGTATAGATAGATTATTAAAAAGAAAGGAATATACAAATTTCTGATTGGATTAAATAAAAATCTCGATGAAGTACGAGGGAGAATATTAGGATCCAAACCACTGCTGAATATCCGGGAAGCATTTTCAGAAGCTCGTAGAGAGGAGAGTCGAAAAAAGATAATGATGGGCTCTCAAGACTCTGCGACAAATCCTGAGAGCTCAACCCTTGCAGTTAGAGAAAATTCATACAACAACAGACCAAAGTAAGGGCAGCCATGGTGTGATCATTGTCGACGTCCTGGTCATACCAAGGACACTTGCTGGAAAATCCATGGCAAACCTGTAGATTGGAAGCCTTCTCGATTTGCCAATGACAAAGAAGGAATAGGCAATCTCATCTCAGTAGATGAAAGCCCACTCCCTTCAGTAAGGAACAATTAGAAGTATTACAAAAAATGTTCAGCCAATCATTGACAGCCTCTACCTCCACTATGGTTGGTACTGGTTCCTTGGCACAAAAAGGTAATTTCTTAAGTGCTCTCAATGATAAAAATGAGAAGTTAAGTCCATGGATTATAGACTCAGGAGCATCAGATCATATGACTGGAGATGAGAAGATATTTTCTACTTACAGTCCTTGTTATAAAATTTAAATGTCAGGATAGCTAATGGTTCACTCTCAAAGGTTGCTGGTACAGGTTCTGTTAGAGTTTTAGAGAACATCATACTTAACTCAGTTCTCCTTGTGCCAAATTTGAATTGTAATTTCTCGTCCATTACTAAACTCAACCAGGATATAAATTTTGCTCAAATCTGTGTGAATTTCAGATCTTAGACTCGGGGAAGATTATTGGCAGTGCTAAGACGTGTTCAAAGGCTCTATCTTCCGAGGTTAATGATCTCCATTAAGAAGCAACTTGCCAGTCAGATTGTTCAGTTTTCAGTAGTCCTAGTTCTTTTTTGTTAGTCGTTCTAATAATGATAGTGCAATTATGTTGTGGCACTATAGGTTAGGACATCTAAATTTCTCGTATCTTGAGAAGTTGTTTCCTTCACTATTCCATAATAAAAATCCTAATGAGTTTCAGTGTGAAATTTGTCAATTTTCTAAACATGTTCACAACTCTTATCCCAACCAATCCTACAAAGCATCATAACCATTTTCAATTATTCATAGTGATGTATGGGGTCCATCTAGAATCAAGAATGTTACTGGTTCTCACTGGTTTATTTCTTTTATAAATGATCACACTAGACTTACCTGGGTATTCCTCATGAAAGAAAAATCAGAGGTAGGTCAGATTTTCAAAAACTTCAATACCATGATCCAAACACAATTCCAAGCAAAAATTCAGATTCTGAAAACTGACAATGTCAAAGAATATTTCAAATCCATTCTTAATGGTTATCTCTTGAGTCACGGTATAGTTCACCAAAGTTCGTGTGTCAAAGCTCGTTAATAAAATGGAATTGCCGAAAGAAAAACTGGCATCTTCTAGATGTTGCCCGCTTTCTCATGTTCTCTACACATGTACCAAAAATTTTATGGGGTGAAGCCATTCTCACTGCGACATATCTCATAAACAGGATGCCATTTCGTATTCTCAACTTCCAAACTCCCTATGAAATCCTACTTCAGTCATTTCCCAATACTCGTCTTATCTCCACTATTCCCTTCAAAGTTTTCGGGTACTCAGCTTTTGTTCATGTTCATTGACACCACAAGGATAAACTTGATCCTAGAGTCATTAAGTATATTTTTCTTGGGTACTCTCCAACTCAAAAGGAGTATAAGTGCTATTCTCCGGTCACTAAACAATATTATCACTCTATGGATGTCACCTTTTTTGAGAAACAACCTTATTACCCCCAGTCTTACCCAGGAATACCATCTTTGGGATATTGAAGAATCATCTCATCTTTCCCCTGATTCCATCCATCTCCCTCCTACTAAATCCAATCCTCTTCAACATCTCTTCTTAGAATCTCCATCTCCTTCTCAGAATTAATCCAACAATCCACCTATTCCGACTAATCCATCTCAAAATATGGACACTATTCAATCAATAAAGAATGATGAGTTGATTATCTACGCACAGAGGAGAATGAACCAAAAGGAGATGTAACAACTAGCATTTCTTGAGCAAACCCAAGAGTCTGATCCAAGTCCTAGACCAAGTGAAGATCCATCAGCTAACTCTAATCCCTATACTTCACATGGTGAGTTAACTAATGATGATAGTGATTATCCGATTGGTGTGACAAAAGGTGTAAGATCATGCACAAAACACCAGATATACACATTTGTGTCATATAAAGGCTTGTCACCGAATTTCAAATCATTTGTTGCCAACCTCGACAACATCCAGGTTCCCAATAACATATAAAAAGCTCTTGGCTCACCTGAGTGGAAATCTGATGTTTATGAAGAAATACATGCACTTGAAAAAAATGGAACCTAGGAAATCACAAAATTACCAACTGGAAAATGTCCAGTAGGTTGCAAATGGATATTCAAAGTCAAATATAATGATGATGGGAGTGTTAATCAATTTAAGGCATGGCTGGTTGCCAAGGGATTCACTCAATCATATAGAATCGACTATGAGGAGACATTTGCCCCTGTAGCCAAGTTCAACACAGTTCGGGTTCTACTATCTTTGGCTGCAAACCTTAATTGGCCTCTTCACCAACTAGATTTCAAGAATGCCTTCCTAAACGGAGACCTAGCTGAAGAAGTCTACATGGAAATTCCTCTAGGATTTGAGACACCAACTACACACAACAAAGTTTGTAAACTTAGAAGATCTCTATATGGGCTCAAGCAATCCCAAAGAGCCTGGTTTGAGAGATTCACAAAGGTAGTTAAGAGGCATGGCTATTCTCACTGTCAAACAGATCATACTCTATTTGTTAAATACTCTCCTGTAAGAAAACTTGTTGTCCTCATTGTATATGTGGATGACATAATTCTAACAGGAGATTATGATGAGGAAATCAGTACTATCAAAAGCCTTCTAGCTAAAGAATTTGAAATCAAGGACCTTGGGAATCTCAAATACTTCCTAGGCATGGAAATCGCAAGGTCAAGAAAGGGAATCTCTGTCTCCCAAAGGAAATATGTCTTGGACCTCTTAAAAGAGATTGGGAACAACCAAACTAGGAGCTAAGGAAGATTGTGCACCAGTTGATAAAGGCAGATATCAAAGACTAGTTGGTAAACTTATATACCTGTCTCACACCCGACCAAATATTGGTTTTTCTATTAGCATGGCAAGTCAATTCATGAATAATCCAAATGAAGAGCACATGGAGGCAGTTTGTAGAATCCTAAGATACCTAAAACTAACACCAGGTAAAGGATTATCTTTTAAGAAGAACCAAAGAAAAAATATTGAAGTATTCAGTGATGTAGATTGGGCAGGATTAGTACAAGGCCGAAGGTCAACTTCAGGATACTATACATATGTATGGGGTAACCTAGTTACATGGCGAAGTAAAAAAGCAATCGATTGTGTCAAGGAGCAGTGCAAAAGTTGAATTCAGGGTAATGGCACATGGTATTTGTGAGGGAATATGGCTAAGAATGCTGCTAAACGAATTAAAAATTTCAGGTACAGAACCTATGAAGATGTTTTGTGACAAATCAATCAGTAGTCAGCATTACCAAGAACCTAGTACATCATGATAGAACAAAACACGTGGAGATTGATCGACACTTCATAAAGCAAAAATAGAGAAAGGGATAATCAAGATATTGTACGTGCTTATTTGTCTTCAAACAATCGATATTCTTACCAAGCCTCTATCAAGAAAGAGTTTTGATGATCTGAGTTCCAAGCTGGGGTTAATAAATATCTATCGCCCAGCTTGAGGGGGAGTGTAGAATTATTAGAAGATTTAATAATTAGTTTGATGATCTGTCTGTGTTATTAGAGGCTGAGATTGAGGAAATTTACAGCTAACTGATCAGTTTTTGGTTCCACGAGTTTAGGGGATTTTGGTAGTCTGTTACCAAATCCTTGGATAGAAGTTTCTGTTTTTATTACTTTCTATTTTAGATATGATTGATTTTATTCGAGGTAAGTTGTAAATATCCCTAGAAATTAGATGATGTTATTGTCTATTTAAAGGAGAATGTAATTCTTTATTCAATATAGTGGAATATTATGTTCTTCCACAAATGAAAATAACTTAGTTTAGTACTTCCAATTCATCAATGATGCCTAAGCCTCGTCGAATATGTAAGAATCGATTTAAGTGCAAGAAGTTTAGTGAAGATATCGGCCAATTGATTNTGTAATTCTTTATTCAATATAGTGGAATATTATGTTCTTCCACAAATGAAAATAACTTAGTTTAGTACTTCCAATTCATCAATGATGCCTAAGCCTCGTCGAATATGTAAGAATCGATTTAAGTGCAAGAAGTTTAGTGAAGATATCGGCCAATTGATTTTTCATGTTCACAAATTCTAACACAATATCTTTCTTTTGTTCGTGATCTCTTAAGAAGTGATGCCTAATTTCAATGTGTTTCGTTCGAGAGTGCAAGATGGGATTTTTAGACAAATTTATAGCACTAATGTTATCACACATGATAGGTGTATAATCAAATGATATGTGATAATCACTAAGAGTTTGATTCATCTATAACACTTGGGCACAACAATTTGCAGCTGAGATATATTTGGCTTTGACGGTTGATAATGCTACGAAATTTTGTTTCTTGCTTAAATCACGACACAAGTGCAAAGCCTAGGAAATGAAAAGTTTCGCTAATACTTTTGTGATCGATTTTGCAACCGGCCCAATTAGCATCCGAATAGCTAAGAAGATCAATATGATTGCCCTTTAGATACCAAAGCCTTAAGGTTCTAGTACCACTAAGATATCTTTCATTTACTTTACTAGTACCAACATGAGTAACTTTCAATGCATGCCAAATTTCATATGTGAAATCATACTCACATATACCATTAAACCCATTTTTATCTAAGGTGCAATAAAGTAGATTTTTGTCTTTAGCATTCAAAGATACTTTTCTTTTATCAACTTCATCATATTCCTCTCTATATTTTGAAATGACTTGATCGGGTTGGCCATCAATTTTAATAGTCTTAGAAGGCACATAAGGACCATATTCAATAATTTCACATATATTAAAATCTATTGATTGAATGTATATCATCATCCTAGCGTTTCAATAATTATAATGTGTGCTATCAAAGCAAGAATGGCGATTAGTAAGATGCCCCCTCGAGATTTCGAAGATTGTAGCTAGCCATTTGCTTAAGAGTGTAGAATCTTAATTTATAAAATGAGCACCAAGCTCTATTACCAATTGAAGGACCAATAATGGTTAATCAAGAGAGGGGTGAATTGATTATTTAAAACTTTTTCGAGAAATTAATATAAATACAAGAAAGTAAGGATCAAATAGATAAATTCAAATAGAAAATACAATAAGTAAGAGAGAGAGAGAGAGAGATGTGGGATGCAAATGATATAATTATGGAGGTTTGATCCAAAACAAAAATCTACGTCCTATGTTACCAAGCTCTCCGGTACGAGCAAAGTCTTTTCTCTATGTTGATTGAGTTATGGTGCAATCTAAACTTTTACAACGCTTTCGATGACTTACAACCTAGGAGCACCGATCCTTAGACAATGTTGAGCTTCACGAGGCTTTACTACGACCCACAAATTTAATAGGAAAGTGATTTTACAATTTTAAACTTCCCCCTTAATAAATGATATGATCAAATTAAGTATCAAAAGAGAAATGGGCTAACGTTTTAATAAATATCAATAAATGAAGATCAAGTGTTAGGTGAGAAAAACTTTGATGAGTAAAATAATTTTCAAAAGTTAATTCAATCAAAAAAATTTCAAAGTAAATTATTTAAAAAAGGATAAATCAAAGTAGCTTTGCTCTAGAACATCTCACATAAAGTTTTTTAAAAGTGTTGGTGATATTTATAGCAGTCAAAACATAAAAATTTCTAATCAACCGGACGTCTGCTACTGAACCAAACGACTGAACTGGCAATTGGGTGTCAGAAATCAGAACAGTTAAAAACTTGATCGTTGGACGAATCGGACGTCCGATAGGACATAATTTTTACGGCTATTTTTCTTGATTGTTTTAACAAATGTAGGCTTTTGAAAAACATATTCACAGTGTTATTGGTAAAAGATTTAAAAATCAAGTGAAGATTTTTATCATCTCGAATATAATTTTTATACGAACATTTTTATAAATAATTTATCTCGTGTATAAAAATTTAACTTGTGAGATTTTAATAATTCGTTGGTAAGGATTAAAATATTATACCTTTACATATTGATTCAAAGAATCTAAGTCTAATATCTTCAATGAATGCTTGATTCGATGTGAATGATTCGAATGATTTGACGAGATTGCTCAGCTTCCATCTCGGTTTTCTTTGATCTAAATTGTGAGTCTTTTGGTAGCAATCATTATGTCTCCAAATGATCAATTTTGACCACAATAGCTATGAAGACTTGAATTTAATTGTTAGAGATAAAACGATTTATTTGTTATAATAAAAAAATGAGATCAACAATAAGTTAACAAACACTTGGAGGAGCTCTTCAACTATGGCTCCTTTAGAAGCATCAAACTTTTTTTTCTAGGTATACTTGATGGTTTTTTTACGGTTTCAACATGGTCGTTTGCTTGAGGGTGGTGAGGTATTGAGAAGTGCTTCTTGATTTACAACTTTTCACATAGTTACCTAACATTTTTATGTCAAATTGTTGTCCATTGTCAGATACAACTGAGTGGGGAATGCCAAGCCGGCATATGATGTTCTTCCAGAGGAATTTGGAAGTGTTGTCTTCTTTGATCTTAGCCAATGGTTCAACCTTTGACCACTTTGTGAAGTAATCAATGACGGCAATGACATAGCTTACGTAGATTCTTCTTTTTAGCATGAAACCTATGAGGTCGGTTTCCCACTTTGGAAATGGCCAAGCACTAGACACAACTGTGAGCTCCTGCTGTACGGTTGAGGAGTAATTGCACTTGTAACACTTTCATAGAAATTGAAGGGTATCATTTTTCAAGGTAAGCTAATAGTATCATTTCCTAAGAACCTTTTGTGCGAGTATGGGTCCTCTGATGTGATTGTCACATATTCCTTCATGAATTTCCCAGAGGACATATGTTGTCGTTCTACTCTTGTGTATCGAATGAGGGGCAATGATGAGTCTATTTTATATTTCACATCATCTTAGAGAATGAAGTGTACATCACTTCTTCTAAGCTTGTAGGCTTCATCCTTATTTGCAAATAGGACCTGGTCCTTGAGGAAGGTTTTGATTGGTTGTATCCATGATGGGTTGCCTTCAACATATATCACTTTTTTTTTCATGGATATGGAGGGTCTAGAGAGGTTCTCAATTGCAACTATCTCAAGAAGCTCAAAATCCTTGCTACTGGCCAACTTTGATAGTACATCGACATGGAATTTTCAAGGTGTGGAATTTGTACCAACTCAAACTTTATAAAAAATGGGAGAAGGGCCATAACATGTTTAAGGTATGCTGACATGCTATTGTTTTCCAAGGTAAAGTTACCATTTTCTAAGCTCCCGACTAGTTGAGAATCGCTATTTATGAGTAGCCTTTTCACTTGCATCTCCCCAACTAATTCGAGGCAATCTAGGAATGCATCATATTCAGCAACGTTATTTGAGGGTTTAAATCTAAACTTTACCGTACAATTAAGTTTGTGACCTTTTAGGCTTACCAAGGCCATTCTAGCTCTAGAGCTTATCTCTCCAGATGAGATATCTATGACAAGGCTCCATGTAAAGGGCTCAAAAAATTTAATTGTCTCTACTATTTTAAGGATGTTGATGAATTTCGCTACAAAGCTCGTAAGGGCTTGATGTTCGATGGAGGTTCTTGACCTGATGATAAAGTCAAACTTACTCAACTCTATAGCTCACTTTATCAACCTTCTAGATGCATATGGTTTTTGGAGCACCTACTTGAGTGGGAAATTTGTTAGCACATATATACTATAGGCATAGAAGTACGACCTTAACTTTCTTGAACTGGTGACAAGGAAGATGGTGTGCTTCTCTATATTTGGGTAGCGAGCCTCCATTTGTATGAGGACTTTGCTTACATTGTAGATAGACAATTGATTATTCCTTTCTTCTCTTATTAGAACTGAGCTGATGCCCTCTTTATATAGGCCAAATATCGTAGTACGACTTATAAGCATTTGGTTTGGAGAGAATGGGTGCTTGGCCTAGAAGCTTCTTCAGCTCCTGGAAGGTTTCTTCACACTTCTTCATCCATTGGAGCTTTTTGTGCTCCTTTAAGAATTTTAAAGACAAATGAACTCAGGGATACCACCCACTTGATGAGACTATGTACCTTCTTAGGTTTTTTAAGGGACCTTATCTCTATTAGGGCCTTAATCTTTTCAGGGTAGGCCTCAATACCTCTTTAGTTTACTATGTAGCCTATGAACTTTTCAAATGCGACATCAAATGTGCACTTAAAGAGGTTTAACATCATCATGTACTTTCTTAGAATTTGGAAAGTAGCATTTCAGTGCTTGATACGTTCCCTTATTTGAGGCCTTTTATGAACATGTCATCTACGTATACCACCATGGTTTTGTCATTGAGGTCAATAAACATCTTGTTGAAAAGCCTTTAATAGGAGGATTTAACCTTTTTCAACATGAATGGCATCATGTTATAACATTAGAGACCTCTATCAATAATGAAAGAGGTGTTATTCTTATCCACATGGTGTATATAGTTCTGATTTTAGCCTAAATAGACATCTATGAAGCTCATCAACTAATGTCCAACGGTGGTATCCATAAGTTGATCTATCCTTAGGATATGGAAGATGTCATTTGGGCAAGCTTGGTTGAGGTTAAGGTTGGAGTTGGAGTTGGAGTTGGTATGTGCAACGCACATCTTCGTTACTCTTTAGATTAATGTCAACCATGTCTTCATGTGTCCAGGCAGAAATATTCAATATCTAGCATAAGGAGCCATTAAGGTTCTCATTTACCTCTGGTGGTAGATCATTTCTCACTTGTAATGACTTGGTAAGGTCTTAAGGTCTACGAAGAAGCTCTCCAACTCTTCTACGAGAACTGTTTGTGAATTGAACTCTATGATGGGAGGGTCCAACTCATCATAAGTAGCTCCTTCTTCGAGGTCTTCCCTCCTTCAGGGACATCTACAATTTCAACTTTTTCCCCTTGTTTAGGGATTTGGCATTCATCAGGAACGTGATCATTTTGGTAACGCAACACTATATTAACATTTCGGGCCTCAGCCTTTTTTAGGTAATTTAAGTAGCATTCCCTTGTCCCCATCTAATCACCTTTAACCATTACAATTCCATGTTATATGGGGAATTTCATACATAGGAGATGAATGAAAGTGATGGCCCATAGTTTCTTCAAGGTAGATCTTCCTAATACTCCATGGTAGGTTGACCTATTATCTACTATGAAGAACTCCGTGTAGTAGCGAGCCATTTGGGGAGGTACCCCATCTCCATCGCAATAGTGATATTTTTTCTTGAGGTGATACTATCACTAGTAAATCCATATAATAGGGAAGTTATAGGGGTCAACTCATGATCCTCTAGCATCTTATAATAGGTAGCCCTAAATAGGATGTTGACTAAGCTCCAGATGTCCACAGCATATGCTTCAATCCATTGCGTGCTAATACAGTCCTTACTACTAGGATGTCATAGTGTGGGTAGTGAAGACCTGCCTATCTTCTTAGGTAAAGGTGATGGGCTGAACGTTCCTAGGCTAATGGGGCTGATTATTGACTATATAGTTAGACATTGGGAGATCCTTGACCTTTCTAACGTAATTCTTTTGGGAATTTTGGGACTCACCTCCTATATAAGAAACTCCAATATTATGTCTATCTCATGGATAGGTGTGTTGTCCATGTCCACTGGGGAATCCTTCTCTACCTAACCCATTTATGGGCCTTTTTCTATCATCGTCTCTCCTATGTTTTAACGGGGTCTTCTCTAGGAGGTCGTATCGCATCGTCTCATCTCACTTAGGCTTTTGAGCTTGCCTATACGGGGACAGATTCTCTTGTGTGGGGCGATTATCTCTCCTAGGCACACAAGGATTATTCCTCCGTAGGTTGCGCCACTCTCTACATTCGCTAGTGTGATAACCATGCTATTGATGATATGTGCAGAAAGTGCACCTACATGGGCATTTCATAGCTTTTGGGAAAATGAGAGGTTGTCATATTATCATCAAGCTCATAGAACCTACATGGTCCATCAGAATCCTCCTCATCAACTTGGACCTATGTAGTTGGGAGGTTTCTGCTTGTTCTCTTGTGGGCTCTATTAACCTTCTCTCTCGCCTATTTCTAGGTTGGGGGTCATCTTGGGCCATACGGCCTTGTGTGTACTCTTGGGACCTTCTTACAGGAGATGGCTATTGGAGCCTATTTCTAGGTGCCTCTAGGCCAATCCTATCAAAGACGCAATGGACCTTTGAGGTCTTCGTTCTCGTTCATAGATCGAAGGAAAATTATCCTTTCCATTGTACGGGTAATTTGAAGGTCTCTCATATGCATAATATGAGGATACATCCACTCCTACCTCAATTTGAATTTTCTCCTCTTGTTGGTAAAAGAGACCTGGCTGGGACACATTTTAGGGCATTTGGTATCCCACTTGCTTTTTCATTTGTATGAGGAGCCATTGTATGACGGAATTCTACTCCATTATGATCCTCGTGTTAGCGGTCATTTCTTTCATCTTTCTTGTGAGGCGAGCCGCAATCCTACCACCTCTGCAATGATGTGATATGGTCGGCGATGAGTGACATTAGTTTGGAGGACCTCTTCTTCACTAACACTCATAATGGGTGGACGCCTCTTTTGTTCAAAGAGGGTATCTTATAGAGTAGATTTCTCTTCTCGAATTTCCCCATTTCAAGTAGAATTCAAGCACCCAATAACAAAGAAGATATAAAACTTTCTTCCGTATGAAACTTCAACTTGTTATTTATCCAAGATCGGAACCTTTTTAAATGGAAAGTTGAAACACTTTTCAATAAGCTTTTCATGAGGTTGTTTGGGGTTAATAGTGTAGTTTCTAATAGACGACGTCTAACCATTGACCTCATTTTCTGTAAGGGTGATGTAGCCAACAAATTTCGATTCTTTTCATGTTCACGTAGCATCTTCCTGCACATTTGAACAAATCGTTAGAGCATGTAGCCTTCTCTTATGGTGGAGAAGACGATCGCGAGCATTCCGATGGTCTAGTCAATCTATTTGTGAGTAAGTACTTAAGTGTGAAATGTGCTAAAGACATAAGTCACAAAGAAAGGTGATCAGATTAGAGAGTATGTATAGAGAGAACAATGAGAGAGTAAAGTTATAATTGAGTGCATAAATTTGTATTACCTTCAAAAGGTAATAAATGTGAGTTTTGATAACAAGAGAGGTGGAATACTGATCGTTGGATGGTAACACGTGTGGCCTCATTTTAACGGTTGAGGCACCTTATCATAAGCATTATTC
>CAIGRS010048964.1:0-19172 GCA_903798395.1 Fraxinus floribunda | reverse complement strand
CAAATGCAAAGGTTGAAACGATAGGAACCATAGTTATCAGACTCGATCCAGATACTGACCCGGACAATGCAGCGGGTCAATAAGTTAGTGGTTCAATTGGTGATCCGATGGTTTAACCGTTGGATTATTGCATAAAAAATTATAAAAAAATAAAAATAATTTTTTTTAGGGGCAAAATTAAAAATTTTTAATTTATTTTTCACTAATTATTTAGGTCTATAAAATAAAGTAAAATGTTGGACTAAAATTTTTTAAAAGAATATTTTTATAAAAGATATAAAAGATTCATTGGTTAAATATAAGTTATTGCACACAAATAATACAAAAGTACTTTGTCTCAAGTGGTGATGAACCTTTTATTTTTCTTAGAGGTCCAAAATTCAATTCCTTTGGACTTAAAAACTTTGTAAAATGATTTCAAAACCCAATCAAACTGATCAATCGGGTCGGGTCCGGGCATGGTAAATCACCGGTTAACTCGGTTAAAGTCCAATTTTGATCGAGTCAAGTGCATTTCTATCAATTTAATCTGTCGACCTGGTCAAGGGTTCGGGCAACCGATTTTTCGGGCAGACGATCGGGGCCAATTTTTATAACTATGATAAGGACAATTTGATCAATGAGTGCAATTGATGAGGACGTTTTGTGCTAATTATTCTTAAGGATTCCACCCTTGCACTTTCTCAATCTAGACCTTGAAAGAATTTATTCATTCCATCTATCATTTAGAGTAACAAATAGGTTCCACCTAATTCAAACAACAAAAACTTGGTTATGATTTAAACCTAATCCCTGTCTCCTAGAGCAATAATAAACACAAGGAAATCAGAAATACACGAAGCAAATATATAGATTTATTGTGGTTCGCCCTCAATGTGAGAGCTAAATTTATATGCAACTGAAGATTTTGTGTCATAAAAAGAATACAAGGTTTTAAATTAAAAAAATATAATTTTTTAGATTCTAATTCTTTAATAACTTATTTGAGACTCGTTTTCATTTTCATTTTTTTAATTTTTAAATAAATTTAATTGGGACTTGTTTGCACTTTAAAAAAACTAATTTTTTAATAATTTATTGAGGACTTGTTTTCATTTTTTTAAAAAAATTTGGAACTATTGCAATTTAATTCTTTAGCTTTTTATTTAAATAGGAGGTTAAATTCGTTATTTTACAGTTTTTTATTGAGAAATTGGATAAAATTGGATTGAAATAGTGGTTTGCGCAATCAAATGTGTAATTAAGGGTGAAAATGTCAAAAAAGGAAAGGTATAGATGTTTTCCGCAATAACAGTGAAAGATATGGACATTATGTATTAATTACCCTTTTAATAATTAATTTGTGACTTTTTTGCGCTTTTTAAAAAAAATTGAGACTGTGGTTACAATTAGTTTTTTTTTTTGTTCTTTTTGTTTTATTTAAAGAGGGGTATTCGTCATTTCATAATTTTTAATTGAGGAAATAGGTGAAAATGATATTTTGTGAAATGAAAGGTGAAAATAAGGGTGAAAATAAAAGGTAGAAACGTTTTTCACAATAACAATGGAAGGTGGGGACGATGAGTGCTAATTACCCTAGTAAAATCTGAAAGAGAATAATCTCAAACAAGAAAATTTAAAAATTAATTTCAGATAGCCAGTGTTTCTTGAAATGTTCAAAAATTGCAGCATTTCAAGAACAAGTACACTGAAGCAAATTTAAGAGTTATCCAATAACGAAGCATTCTCTATTTTAATTCAAGAAATGCACAAACAATAATCTTGATTTCAATTATGTGTACAACAACAAAACAGATTATCCAATAGTAAGAAGAATTTTAAAATTAAACTAGGGATACCTGCAACTTCTGATCAACAGTATTTGGATCACTCATATTGAGGCCATGAATATTAAAACTGAGCGAAGAAAAAAAGGGCACAAAGAACAAGTCAGCATCCTCCGGATCCATGACCCGAACAGCCTCAACATTTCCCTCGTACAACAAGGAAGCCATCATCCAATACTCCACACTATGTTGCCGCCGGAGCACACCATTCCCCATCCATGCCAAATTACTCTCCGCCGTCACTGGCAGCTTCGGATCGAGCATTCCGACATTGAACCGCCGCGGAAGGTCGTACATGTATATTTTTAGCTGACTTAATCCGCCGTGGCAGAGCGCACTGTTGCGAAACCGGCGGGGGAAGAATAAAATGAGCCTTGATTTGTAGTCAATGATTTCGAAAAAGAATAAACTGACTAAGAAGAACAGGNGCGGAAGGTCGTACATGTATATTTTTAGCTGACTTAATCCGCCATGGCAGAGCGCACTGTTGAGAAACCGGCGGGGGAAGAATAAAAGGAGCCTTGATTTGTAGTCAATGATTTCGAAAAAGAATAAACTGACTAAGAAGAACAGGGAAAAAATTATTGAACATGGAAGACACCTGTTCTTCACTTCTTTCATTGTTCTTGATCAAGATCAAGATTGTTACTGCTAATTTCTTGAGACTTCAATTTGTGTTTTCTCTGTGTCTGAATTTTGAAGTTTTCTGGGTATATGAGAATCTGAAGGAAAGGAATTTAAGATTTTTCTTAGGATTTATATAGCTTATTTGTCAGTGTTTGGGGAATGGCGAACTGTACAAGCTCAGAATTGGGTGCGAGGGAAAGGGTGATGCTGACGCCCCCCCAATAGGGGGCCTCCATGTGGCAATTATGACACCCTTTATGTACAATATTATGTACTTCTAGCATTATCCCGAGGGAAATGCATGAAATGATTGATTCGATCATCAAGATTGGAAATTTTACTAGAAAAAAAAATTGAAGAGATCATGATGGGAGTAGTTTAGAATACCTTGGTCCCACGTAGATATGTTTTCTTTCTTTCTCTTTTTGTCTTAAATTGTAGATCATTTTTCTCAACATAAATAAAGTCTTACTATTTTCAATATATCCTAGTTTAGCCTATGTTTGATGGAAATTAAAATCAAATTTTCAGTAAACTTTGATAAAAGTTGATAAAATTATGACTGAAAAGTTATGAGTCACAAAAATTAAGTGGTGAAAATTAGTTATTGACTTTGATTTAGATTAAAATCTAAATTTTAATTTCTGCCAAATAAGAATTTAATGTGCCTTATTATCAATGTGTTAATAGTTTGAATGGTCGCCGAAGTTTGTCAATTGTTATTACTAATAACTAAATTTAGAAATGTATCTCAGTGGTTACTGAACTTTGTCAAGTATTATTATTTCATAACTGAACTTAAAAATGTACTTATATGGTCCGAACTATACATCATGTTAGTCATTCATCATTCAAGTGGAAAAATCTATTAGGTTCAACAAATGGTATCGACTTAAGTGATAGATAAATAACAAGGTGCATAATTCAGTAACCACTGAGATATATTTTTAAATTTAGTTATTAACTAGTTGCACTTGACACGGTTCGGTGATAAATGAGATATATATTTAAATTCATTTATTAATTAATAGCAATTGTCATAGTTTAGTGATAATTGAGATACATTTTTTAAATTCAATTATTAAGTCCTTCAAATAAAACATCAATTGTATAGATTTAAGTTCATAATGTTGGGTTGTGTGCCTATAGTTTTGCTTTAACAAAATAGAAGTTTTACAATAAATAAATTATATTTTTATTTTCTTATTAATATTACATTTATTTGATATTGTTCATGCAAATATGACCATAAATAATCACTTATAAGAATATAAGTTGTGTACTTAAGTTGAGAAGTGCAATGTAACACAATTTACATTTTGATCATAAATAAAATGTATAAGGGTTGACACCTAGTACTGGAAGGTTGTTGTGTTGTTTATTTCACCATTGTTGTTTGCGATTCATCCTTATTATAGAAATGATTTAATGGTGGTAACTTTGGAATGTATTGAATGGACCATTATCGAGTTTAATATTATAGCAAGATCGTGTGAAATTAAACTCTATTAGATCGTCGTCTGGTATTTCATTTTAATTATATATGAATAGAGTTCAGTGTAACTTTTCGTCATTTTAATAATTTTTTAATTTACCAATAGATGAGATCATTCTGACTAATCTAAAATCTTGGTGACTTAGAAACATGAGAAAGAAAAAAGTCGAGAATACGAATTCGTGTCGGAAACCGTCGACCAAAAAATATGTCAAGTGATTACTTAAGTATTTTCTGTTGAACGATTATAAATTTGAGTTTAGTGTTTAATGCGAGCTAAATTTCAATATCAATGATTGGTTCACAAGATTGTTAAAGCAAATATTACTTAAGTTAGTGGCCGATCCAAGAATATTGGTGAGCTAGTAGGCCGTTTTCGTTAATCGTTGACCGTTGACGACCCCGATAACGAGATCGTTTAATAATATTTAATTAAACAATATTAAAGATTTTTCAATCAAAATATAAATACACTAAAATATAAAAATCATATAAATATGGAAATATAATTCAATGCAATCCAAAATAATAAGAAAAATACATGATATAACCTCACTTCGTTACTGTAAATTCAGAAAATTGTATTTTTCGAGTTCTCATATTTTGAAAGCAATGCAATATTATCTCATTCCCAAATCACAAAGTACTATTACAAATTTATAATTTCAATAAATCACAAATTCAATTTACAAACTCCAAATTATAGTTTAATAACCCAAATCTACTAACTAAATAAACATTTATGACAATTCACAAATCATAATACTAAATCACCAATTAATATATATAAAATATCAACAAAATGGTATGAAAATGGACTAAAAGCTCAACAAAAATAAAAATAAAAAATGAAATGGCTCACAGTCGCTGGTGGCAGCAAGGGCACTGGGCAAAGTAGCGGAGCAAGCCAAACGGTTCATGATTGGTTGGAGTTGAAGAAAGTCGAACATTTGGCTGGAGCAGCTGAGTTGAAAAAAACAACAAGAGTCGAGAAAAGAGAGGATTGGGACATGAGAATAGGTTTGAGCAAATTAGGCACAATCCTCGGAAAAAATAACTAATTTTATTAATACCCTATTAATTTATGAAATGATTTAATCACGTATTTAATACATTCTAAAATTATCAAAACCACCCCAAAAACCCTAAACAGTCTCAATTTCCAGAACTTCCAGAAAGCTTCCAAAGAAACCATCTCTCCCAATTAATATCACCGTTCTGCTACACTCGAATCTGAATTTGACTCAAAGAATTTCGGACTTCGTCGCTTAAGATTTTGGAAGAAAAAGAGTCGTTGATTCATGAAATACTATTTTCTTTCTTCTCCTTATGTATATGTATTTAAATATTCATACGTATCTGTATGCATTCAACTTGCCCAAGACTATTTGCTTTATTCTCTTTCAACGTTTGCTCAGCTTGCTTTGCTTAATGGATTTGTGATTTTTTGGGAAATTATATGAAATTAGATTTTATTATTTTTGATCTCTGAATCTTGCAACGGAGTTTTGGGATAAAGAAAGAACAAAATGGTTCAGTTTTAGTGGAGCTGCTTTAAAATAAGGAACTAGAAAGAAGCCTAGTATCCAATTCTTTATACTTTAAACTCATTCATAATGTTTTGAGGATTACATTTGTCTATTTATTGATTGCTTGCCCTCATCAGTTGTCTTCAGTTGGTAGGTCTATAAGTTGACTTCACAACCATTATACCTCATTATTATTGCCAACGTGGTGAAGCCCCTTTAATGTCCAAGATATGTGTTTGGTGCCCACGTTTACATATACATTCGTATGTGTGTATTAAACCACTATTTTAAAATTAAAAATTAATTACAATCATATATTTAATGGAATTCACAAATTTTCAATTACACATTTCATCAACTTTTATCAAATTTTTTAAAAATTTAATTTAATATCCACCCAACCGTGCTAAAATATTGATACATTAAAGATGTACGTGTTGTTGAGTTGCGGCCTAACAAAATGGATCCGACCTCACATAAATATCTCATCAGCTGTCTTCAATTGGTAGGTCTATAAGTTGAATTCACAACCACTATACCTCATTATTATTGCCAACGTGGTGAAGCCCCCTTAATGTCCAAGATATGTGTTTGGTGCCCACGTTCATTATGGTCTAGAATTTTCTGCACGTGCCCCTAAGCTTTAAAAAAAAATAATAATAATAATTAGAGAGAAATTTGGGAAGAAATGTCCCTTTATTGGTTTAAGCAAAGAATAATGTTATTAATCTAGATTAGTGATGGTTAATTGACTATATATTAATTTGTTGATAATTAAAGATGACGTGACAAATTTAGATCAATTTAATAGAATTTTGGTAGCGTAATTGTTGAAATTTAGGAAAATTAAAGGATAATCTCATTGATTGAAATTTGGACTCTATTGGAGATAATTCATTGGTCGACCCTTTGGAGGGGACCATTTGCCGCTATTTATAGGCTCTAAATCAAGCAATTTAGTCGCTCGACGTCATATAAGCTACAATATTGACCTAGAAATGTGTGACATGGCCCAAATTTAAGGTTGTTGAGGTCGATCAAACAGTCATTAGGGTGTTTATGTTGCAGCTGTGACTTAAGTCATGATTACCATCAACTAGGTAATCAATGCTGATTTCTGATAGACTGAAAATGAGGTCTGGCGTCATGGGTTCCACTTGTTACTTTGGGAGTGGTCGTCCGATGGTGATGACATCACTTAAGAGACGTGTTCGATATTGCAATGATGTTGTTTTTGGATGATGACGAGCATCGGCATAACTGATCTATCATGGATAGAGTTGATTTGTCATAGATCGAGTTGACCTGTCATATGTAGAGCTGACCAATCATGGGTAGAGTTGAGCTATTATGGGTCGAATTGACGTATCATTAGTAGAGCTGACCCGTCATAAGTCAAGCTATACTGTCATCGGACGAGTTGACCCGACGATCTCTTAGTCCATCCTTTTTGAAGTGACTATTGAATCTTCATAAGCTCTCCTTCTTAAATTAAGGTAAGTTCGAGTTGGTTACTTTGGACCTTTATTTTCCAGTTTGGAGTAATAACGATCTGTGTTTTTGAAATTCGGTTGATCGCGAGTTGGTTCATGAACGAGGTATGACTAATGACTCTAGCCTCTTCCAAACCAGACTTTTATTACAGAATCCCCCATTCCAATTCCAGGTAGTCTCTTCATGCTCTGAGTTCAATTTTGTTATTCTTGCCTTTTGGAATTTTGACATTAGTTCATGTTTGTAAAATCCTAGTCTCAAGATGAAGAGTTTCAGGAAAAATTGCCAATCCGACAATCCTTCCACAAGACAAAAGAGAGAGACACTGATCGAGCTTAAGTTCCCTTTGGTTCAACGATTAAGGGCCAGCTATTCTAGTAGCATACTTGACCAAATTTGGACGAGCTTATTGTGATTAGACTTGAGGTACTTCTGGACTTCTATAGGGCTCCTCCGTCCATGACAATAACCTCAACTCTGTCTCCTTCCCTTAGTAGTTCAACTTGTCTACTTAACTGGAGTTGGACTGATGACGAGCAAGGCATGAGTTTTGTATCACGACAACCATTTATACCCATCATTACTTTCTCCACGTGATGTTGGTTTTGGAAAAATGTACAATTTTTTTTAAAATCTTTTTGTAACGTTCTCATTTTGTCAAGTCATTTGACTTGTTCTTTTTGTTTGAACTACACTTTGGTGAGGGCTGAGGTAGAGTCTGTCTAGAAGATCATGAATAATGCCCTGGTTATGTACCTAGCTACCAGAGTGAAGAGCTCGCCATGAGGAGGCTGAGATGAAATGGATGAGGAGATGACTGCTTTGACTGCTCGTCTGAAGGTTAAGCTGTTGGCTAACACTTAGCCAGAGAGGGAAGTTGAGAAGGCTAAGGCAATGCAAGAGCTCATCATGGGCGAGCTAGAGTTGAAAAGGGCCAAATTCATTGTAGAGATGAAAAAGGTGAAAGGCGGAAATGTCCGAGCTGATGAAGTCGTGGCCAAGGCAATCAACGTAGTGGAGGAATGGAAGGCCTTTTCAAAAGTTATTACTATGAGCCATCATTGCCCAAAATGAGGTCATCAACTTCATTAGGATAAAAGCGCCCACTTTTGACATTGGTTTCCTCCATGAGGCATTGGAGCATTCAGAGGCCTTTTTGGAAGATATAGCTAGAGCTGGTACTTCTCGGGTACCTCGTGATGATGACTCTGTCTTTGTTCTAGATGATCTTCCAGCTTAGCATGACAACCTCATTGTCCCCCAAGATGATCTCCCTAGACTACTTTGCTATAGACATCGTTTATTTCTTTGGATTTTGTCATACAATTTTCATTTATCATCATTGAATCTTTTGAAAAGTCAAATATGAGGGCCTTCTTTGAAGAACTGAGAACTTAGCTCGAATTAGTGTAGTTTATCTCCCAGAATTCTTCCTAGTGAATTTGTCTAAGTGTTAAAGCACTTAGCTTGGGCAAGCATTATTTTTTGTTGAGGTTTTGCATGGGAAAGTTACCAAGTTTCATAGTTTTTTACAAACTTAGCTTGGGCAGCTAAAGAGTAGGCTCACGTATGTTGTCCAAGTGTTGTAGCACTCACAACCCTAGCTCGATGTGTTGAAGAATATGTTTTGTTAGTTCATTTAAATATTGTAGAACTTACAATCCTAGCTTGTGCTACTAAGAAGCGGGCTTTGTGTTGTTGAAGAGTTGGTTTTATCTAACTGTTGTAGCACTTACAACCTTAACTCATGTTGTTGAAGAGAAAGCTTTGTGCCATTGAAGAGCGGGATTTTTTTCTAAGTGTTGTAACATTTGAAACCTTAGATCTTGCTGTTGAAGAACAGGCTTTGTGCCGCTTAAGAGTGGCCTTTTGTCTAAGTATTGTAGCACTTACAACCTTAGATCTTGATGTTGAAGAGTAAAATTTGTGCCGCTGAAGAGTGGACTTTTGTCTAAGTGTTATAGCGCATATAACCTTAGATTGTGATGCTAAAGAGCGGGCTTGATTGATTTGACAAAAGTAGCATGGATGACACCACTATTGTCCTTAGGAGAGAAGCTGACCTTTCCTTCCTTCATATCAGTAATATTGACAAGTCGAATATCTAGAGGTAGATCTGGTGGCTTGGTACATAGTGGCGACGAGTGCAGTGTCATAGGTGATCTGGTGGAGCTTCTTAGCATCCAAGTAGTTGAGGAGCACGTGAAGGGACAACTGTTCTTGATGCCGCTAATGGAGAGGTGTCTCGCTAGTAGATCTGATATTTCAACATTATTTCTCGATTGCTTATATCCTTTGCAAGGTGGGTCTCGTTTAAGTAGTGGTTGAAGGTTGAAAACTCAGGAAACTTAGCTAGGATATTGTGGATATTGTGAGTGTCAATGGTGATAGAGAAGAATAGAACAATGGTCGCCACAATGGCGGAGTCGCGGAGATGGATCCTGGTTACTAAAATAGTTTAATTATTTTTTGACCATTAATCTCCACGGTAACTATCCCTCTCATCGGGATAGGTACGTGAACAACTCTTTGATGCCTATCTATGGCTTATGACTCCATTGGATTAGCAAATTTTGATTTTTAGTAAATAGACGTGGGTTGTACCCAATGATCGGCCTCCTTCTAGCGCCAATTGTTGATGTTAAAAAATAACGTTGTCAATTTTGATACACTTTATTGGTAATGGAATTAGGTAATCA
Organism: Fraxinus floribunda; assembly: GCA_903798395.1. Classification (NCBI taxonomy): domain Eukaryota; kingdom Viridiplantae; phylum Streptophyta; class Magnoliopsida; order Lamiales; family Oleaceae; genus Fraxinus; species Fraxinus floribunda. Next base: position 9,502 of record CAIGRS010048964.1, on the reverse strand, counting down.
CCTGGAATAGTGAGAAGAAAAGTGATTTGCATATATTGGAGTGTTTTTAGAGTGTATTGAAGAAAATGCGTTGAGTTGTTTTTTCTTCTTTCTTGAAGAATACAATTTGCTTCTATTTATAGGCATCTAATCAAGTAACTCAACCATCCTATATCACATTAGCTATAGTACCGACCTAAAAATACGTGTCACCATTTAGATTTAAGGATGGTGATTGGTTATTTAGGTTGGTCGAACAGGACATCATGGTCTAGGTCATGATTACAGTTACCTAGGTAATCATTGCTGGTTTCTGATTTGCTGAAAATAAGGTACTGATATCATGGATGCCCTTGTCGTTTTGGGAGTGGTCGTTCGGATGGTGATGACATTACTTAGGAGATATATATTCAGAATTGAAATGATGATGTTTCTAAATGACGACAGATCGAGCTGACTCGCCATGTTGGATCTCATCGGTAGAGTTGACCTAACATAGATAGAGCTAACTTGTCATAGGTTGAGTTGACGTGTAACTGGATGAGCTGATCTAACTTGGTAAAGTTGACTTGGTGATCTTTTAGTCCATCCTCTTTAAAATGGCTATTGAATCTTCATAGGTCCTCCTTCTTGAATTAAGATAAGCCCGAGTTGGTTTTGTGAATTTGGACACCAACAAAGGATATGAATATTATTTAAGATATTCAATTACTTAATACCTAGATTGCTTATAATCAACTATTTATATTGAATTTATCCAACCCTTACTATAAAAATCTACAAGTGATTGGTCTACAACTAGACTTCAAAGCTATCATATCTCAATAACATCACCAATGCAATGAAGCCCATTTAATGGTTGCATTATGTGTTTGGTGTTTAGAAATTTTGGCATGTGCGGCTCAACTTGAAAACAATTGAAGTACCTTTTTTGGAAAAATAAGTAGAGAGCGAAATTTGGGAAGCAAGGTCCTTCGATTGATTTAAAGAAAGAGTTGCGTTATTTATTTAGTCTATTGATGGTCAAGAGATTTTAAGTGTTAATTAAATGTCATTTTTTGGTGTTCGAACATAAAAAACCAGCTCGAACTTACCTTAATTTAAGAGGGAGAGCCTCTGAAGATATAATAGTCACTTCAAAGAGGACGTAGTAAGAGATCACTGTTCATGAAAATATATTTCGAATTAAAACTACCACAAGTATATGGTTCATTAACAAGTAATAAAGTGAATTTGGAGTCCAAGTATCGTCCCACAGAGATTTATTAGTTCAATTTTAATTATCATGACCTTAACCGAAACAAGAATAATATTATGTGTTTGTTGTGACTAAATTATGAATAAATTAATTTACTTATGCAATAATGAGTAAATTAATTGCAAATTATACTAAATGCAAATTGATGTATTTAATAAATGACAAAAGCACCAGGATCCCGAATTCACATGCAATAATAATTTTTAACCTTAGTTCTACACTTTGACAACATGATTGGATTTTGACGAATCAATATTTATATTTTATTTAACAATCTCTCTCGAGTAACGTTAAACATACTATCATATATGACCCAACTATATTTTTATGATGGATGCGAACATACAAGAGTGCATGAATTTTTAAAGACACTTAAAGATTCACATAGAGTATAGCGATATATTTCTATCACCTATCGGACCCTATGACAATTTATATATGTCGAACATATTTCTCTCCTGTTTAATGCATAAAATATGTCACCACATTCACATAACTACCGTGCACAATAATTGTGGAGAAATGAGAATCATATAAATCATTCAATATCCAAAAAACGTGTTTTCAATGTCAAGTATGTAAAACTAAAGATTAAAAATTCATATTACAAGGTTCATCGTTCTCCTAACACATAGATCTAGCTTAACATGTTATGAGAAAGAAAACAAAATAAATATTGAAGAATCTACGTCACCCAAATAAAGCTTGATTTGAATCTTTGAGTTTTGAAATCGATCTTCGTGTTTCTTGCCTCCTTCTATGCTCCCAAAATCTCTTAGAATGTGTTGTAATGCGTTCACTCTTCATTATGGACGGCCCTAGGTCCTAAAAAATGTTCACAATCTTGTTTCCATAAGAGTTTTATTCAAATAAGGAAACCAGAGTTTTTTCTCAGAAAATGTACTATGCTATAGCTTAGTACAACCAATCTCAGCTCCAGAAAACCCCGAACCACTCCATGCGACCGCATAGCTCAAAGAACTATGATATAGAATAGTTCAAGTAAAATTTCATTCTTTGCGTTTTGGTCCCGAACTCCATTTTCTTGTTTCTTGATCTCGTTTCTCACTTTTTCTTCTTATTCTTCCAACACTTCATTCATTTGCTCAATTGGTTTTTGAATCTTTCACATCTTCGTTTCTTCTTTCAAGTCATCTTTCGGCTATTTTCACTTTGGTATGTGAACTTTGGTTTTCTTCCACCTTTGTCATTTTTCGCTTGTTTCTCCTAAATTCCACCATATCCATCAATGTTATCGTTCAAAACATAATTTATATAAAATTAAGTCATATTCTAATATATTTGCCAACAATTATCTATGTTTTGTGCCTTAAATAAGTGTATAAAACGTATTTATCAAATCTCTCAAACTTGAACAATTGTTTGTCCTCAAACAAATTGTAGCTTCACTTGAAACAAAACATGATTTGACAACATGTTGTGTATCAGGATTGAGATTTAATAATAAACATAATGAACAACTTCAACAGTGCAAATCAAATCAATTTCCACCTATTATATGCATAACTCGACAGGGTGTTTGCAAACTCATATCAAACTCATGATCAACTCAACTCTTGACCCGCAGTAGTCAAATATTTCATTTATTCACTTGAGAGATACACACCTCCCAAACTTATTATTTTCACTCAATTTTCCCGGGATGAATCCCAAGTTGAAGTTATTTAATTCTACTCCCTACCCTCTTTTATTTTGGATGGAACTTACTAACAGAAGTTTACATTTCAGCAAGTCGAGATTCTTCTATATTGTTTTACTGCCTCAACCTTTAATACTAAACTAAACTACTTGCTTTGTATTAACTGTATAATTCTATCAACCAAATGTCTTGGGGCTTAATCAATGTAGTGTTTTTTCTAGACTATTATTGTTTTTCTTCATTTTTTTTTTCAAACATCTTCTCATTTCTTTCTATATAACCCATGTAGCGAGTTTTAGGCGATGACTACCAAGTCAGATGATTATAAGGCACTAAGTTTTAAACCTTAACGTGATCATTTACTCGAGTTATATATTTTCAAAAAGATGATTTTATTCACACGTAGACTAGTGATATGCCCCTTTTCTTTTAGATATTCACCCTCTAAAACCAACACCTAACTTAAGATTTTCACATCATCTTTGTCTCATCGTTTTAGACAATCCACACAAGAAAAATTTCATGCACGAAATCCCTACCCATCTCAATGTTCACTTGTAAATAGCTCAACCATCTCCAAACTACTCTATAAACGGATTATAGATTAATACAACAGAGGTTATTCTGGTGTAACTTACTATGTTCAACTCTTCTCTAAGTAATGAGCTAAATCACCAATTTAATGTGTAAAACATGAGTGTCGTGTACAAAGAATATCAAGTTTTACATAAACAAGTATTAGCTAATCCAATCATACAATATTTCTACCGTTCATAGTTCATACTTATTCCAATATTCAAAATCATTGCATGTAAGGTCATCAAACACACTCAAGCACACAAAACAATGAGCACATACTAAAAAAAGTGTCATGAAAATGCTGCCACCCCCAAACTTATACAAAATATTATCCTCAATGTAAGAAGCAAATATTATTAAAATAAAGTAGTAAGGATAAGAAACTCCCTGGGGGTAGATGCGGATCAAGTTGGCCCGGTTGGTAGACGTTGTGACAATCGCATTTTTTCTTTGTTGCTAGACTTCAATTTTCTATTTTAAGAATTCAAAATAAATATTAACGTTAGCAAATAAAGTTTAAATATTTGTAATGTATTCACACGAAGAAGAATTCTAATCTTCTAACATTAAGATGATTAAAATCTAGTTGCAATTTTAAGAAGACATATCATTTCAATGTGAGCTCAATGTAATGCTAGGATGTTAACGATGAGCCGAAATAAAATGAATTCAATAAGTAAACATGCCTAAATTACTAATGCAAGTCTTAAAGTACTACCTAAAATGTGTTAAAAAACAGTTTAATTGCATAAATTTCGAAATCAATACAATCCCTAAAACTACCTGTAATGCATTAGTTAATCAAAATAAGGAAAAATGGATATAAAAAACGTGTTGCCTTCCATTAAGCGCTCGATTTATAGTCTCAAGCTCGACTTTTCCACGTGTATTTCATGGCACTTTGAATATGGTCTTGGAGATCCTGTTTAGCTTGCTCAATTTGATTTTGTTCCATATTACAACTTTTCTTCAAAGTTTAACCTTTCCCTACTTCAAGTAGTATCACTTCTCCTTATCGTCTGTTTCGAACTCAGCAATGTATACATCAATCTCCTCATATGATTTAATCATAAATTCATTTTTTGAGAAAATGAGAAAGACAAGGGATTGCATGATAATTTCCTCTTCTTTGAATGCTACTAATTCTTTTTGGCCCATTATGAGTAATTTTTCAATCTTTTCAAGCTCTTCTTCTTTAATTGGAAATTTCTCGAGTTCAACATTTTTATCCAAGACTTTTGGCAAAGAAGCAATGACATCTTCATGGAAAGTCTCCTCATCTTGTTGTATTTGTTGGAAGTTCGGTGGATTTGATTCTCTTAATTGATGTTCATTAATAATTCGTGGAAGAAATAATCCCACAGGCAAATCACCCACGTCAAATTTTTGAGAGAGAAATAATGCAACATGGAAGTCACCCATGACAGTTTTATCAAGTTCACATTTCACTTTTATATCTCGTAGTTTTTGTCCTATAGTAAAATCTCCCACAAGCATATCTCGCTCATCAATTTCTTGAGCTGTCAATTGTTGCTGTCTTATGATTAAGTCACACACGAGCAGTTTGTTGAAATCGATCACAACCATAATTTATCCTATTATCTTTTGCCTTTTTTATATCCTGAAAAAGAGAAAAAAAAATAAAATAGAAAAATAAATAATAAAAATACAAGAACAAGTAGAAGTTCGATAAATTAAATTAAACTCAAATACAATCCCGACAAGGCGTCAAAAACTTGTTCAAAAAAATATATTTCGAATTAAAACCACAGCAAGTGTACGGTTCGTTAACAAGTAATCAAGTGGATTTGGAGTCCAAGTATCATTCCACAGAGATTAATTAGTTCAATTTTAATTATCACGACTTTAACCGAAATAAGAATAATATTATGTATTCGTTGTGACCAAATTATGAATAAATTAATCTACTATGAGTAAATTAAATAAATTAAATGTGAATTATACTAAATGTAAATTAATGTATTTAATAAATGACAAACGCAGCAGGATCCCGAATTCCCATGCAATAATCATTTTTAATCCTAGTTCCACACTTTGATAACACGATTGAATTTTGATGAATCAATATTCCTATTTTATTTAATAATCCCTCTCACGTAATGTTAAATATACTCTCATTTATGACTTAACTATATTTCTATGATGGATGCGAATATACAAGAGTGCATGAATCTTTATGAACATTCACATGGAGTATAGCGGTATATTTCTATCATCTATCGGACCCTATAACAATTTATATATGTTTAATATTGAATCTGTTTTCTTTCTTTTGAATGCAAAAAATAGGACACCGCATTCACACAACTAGCATGCACAATAATTGTGGAGAAAAGAAAATCATATCAATCATTCAATGTCCAAAAACGTGTTTTCAATGTTAAGTATGTAAAACTAAAGATTAAAAATTAATATTACAAAGTTCATCGTTCTCATAACAGAAAGAAAACTTGCCTAACATGTTATGAGAAAGAAAAAAAAATACTGAAGAATCGACATCATCCAAATAAAGTTTGAATTGAATTTTCGAGTTTTGAAATTGATCTTCGTATTTCTTGTCTCCTTCTATGCTCCCAAAATCTCTTAGAATATGTTGTAATGCATTCACCCTTATTATGGACAGTCATAGGTCTTAAAAAACATTCCCAACCTTGTTTCCATAAGAGTTTTATTCAAATAGGGAAATCAGAATTTTTTCTCCGAAAATGTACTATGCTATAGCCAATTTCAGGTCCGAAAAACCTTGAACCACTCCATGCGACCACATGGCTCAAAGAACTATGCTATAGCATAGTTCAAGTCAAATCTCATCATTTGCGTTTTGGTCCCTGAACTTTGTTTTCTCGTTTCTTGATATCTTTTCTCACTTGTTCTTCTTTCAACAGTTCATTCATTTGCTCAATTGGATTTGGACTCTTTCACATCTTCGTTTCTTCTTCTGGGTCATCTTTCGACTATTTTTCCTTTGGTCCTTGAACTTTGGTTTTCTTTCATTTTAGTCATTTTTCTGCTTGTTTCTCATAAATTTCACCATGTCCATCAATTTATCCTACAAAACATAACTTATATAAAATTAGTCATATTCCAATATATTTGCCAACAATTATCAATGTTTTATGCCTTAAATAAGTGTATAAAACGTACTTATTAAATCTCTCAAACTTGAACACTTGTTTGTCCTCCAACAAATTGTAGCTTTACTTCAAACAAAACATGGTTTGTCAACCTGCCATGTATCAGGATTGAAATTTAGTAATAAACATAATGAAAGGTTCAATAGTGCAAAATTAAATCAATCTCCACCTATTATATGCATAACTCAATGTGGATGTTTATAAACTCAAGTAAATATATCAAGATATGATTGGCTCAACTCCTGACTCGTAGTAGTCAAATATTTCCTTTCTTCTCTCGAAAGATACACACATCCCCAAGCTTATTCTTTTCACTCAATTTTTTCGGGGTGGATCCCAATTTGAACTTGTGTAACTCTACTCCTTACCTCTCCTAGTTTGGATGGATCTTACTAACACAAGTTCACACTTCAACAAGTCGAGATTCTTCTATATTTTGTACCGCATTAACATTTAAGACTAAATTAAACTACTTGCCTTGTATCAAAGGTATGGTTCTATCAACCAAATGTCTTGGGATTTAATCAATATAGTTGTGTTTTCTTCTAAACTATTATTATTTTTCTTCCTTCCTTCCTTTCTTTCTTTCCAAACATCTTCTCATTTGCTTTCTATATAACCCATGTAGCGAGATTTAGGCTAGTGACTCCTAAGTCAGATGACCATAGGGTATTAGGTTTTAAATCCTTATATGTTTATTCACTTAAGTTATACAGACTCAAAAAGATGATTTATTCACACATAGACTAGTGTTATGCCTCTTTTCTTTTAGACATTCAACCTTTAAAACCAACCTCTAATTTAATACTTTCACCTCATTTTCGTCTCATTCATTTTAGATAATCCACACAAGAAACTTTTTATGCACAGAACCTCTATTCATCTCAATGTTTCCTTGTAAACAACTCAACCACCTCTAAACTACTCTATAAATGGATTGCGAATTAATACTATAGAGTTATTCAGGTGTAACTTAATATGTTCAACTCTTCTCTAAGTAATGCGTCAAATCACCAATTTATTGTGTAAAACTTGAGTGTCTTACACAAAAAAATTTTAAATTTTACATAAACAAGTATTAGCTAATCTAATCATGCAATATTTCTACCATTCATAGTCCATACTCATTCCAATATTCAACATCATTGCCGACAAGGTCATAAAATCCACACAAGCACACAAAACAATAAGCACATACTAAAAAAACTACTAATGGTTTTTTTTTTTTTATTTTACAAACGATCACATAAAAAGTAGTAATTTATACAAAAATATTGATGAACAATCAATATTGATTTGTCAAAACATACTAATTGCAAATTGATGTATTTAATAAATGACAAATACACTAGGATTCCAAATTCCCATACAATATCATTTTAACCTTAGTTCTATACTTTGACCGCAAAATTGAATTTTGACGAATCAATGTTCATATTTTATTTAACAACTTCTCTCCAGTAATGTTAAACCTACTCTCATATATGATTTAACCATATTTTTATGATGGATGCGAACATACAAGAGTGCATGATTTTTTATGTACACTTAAAGATTCACATAGAGTATAGCGATATATTTATATCCCCTATCGGACCCTATGACAATTTATATATATCGAACATATTTTCATTCTTTCGAATGCATAAAATAGGTTATCACATTCACACAACTACCGTACACAATAATTGTGGAGAAATCAAAATCATATAAATCATTCAATATTCAAAAACGTGTTTTCAATGTCATGTATGTAAAACTAAAAATTAAAAACTCATATTACAAGGTTCATTGTTCTCCTAGCACAAAGAAAACTAACCTAACATGTTATGAGAAAGAAAATAAAAGAAATATTGAAGTCGACATAACCCAAATAAAGTTTGATTTGAATCTTCGAGTCTTGAAATCCATCTTTGTGTTTCTTGCCTCCTTCTATGCTCCCAAGATCTCTTAGAATGTGTTGTAATGCGTTCTCCCTTCATTATGGATGGCCATAGGTCTTAAAAAACGTTCACAACCTTGTTTCTATAAGAGTTTATTCAAATAAGGAAATCAGAATTTTTTCTCCAAAAATATACTATGCTATAGCATAGTACAAACACATGCTATAGCATAGTTCAACCAATCTCAGCTCCGAAAAACCCTGAACCACTCCATGCGATCGTATGGCTCAAAAACTATGCTATATCATAGTTCAAGTAAAATTTCATCATTTGCGTTTTGGTCTCTGAACTTCATTTTCTCTTTTTTGATCTCTTTTCTAACTTCTTCTTCTTCCAACACTTTATTCCATTGCTCAATTAGTTTTTGACTCTTTTCATATCTTCGTTTCTTCTTCTCGGTCATTTTTCGACTATTTGCACTTTGGTCTTTGAAATTTGGTTTTCTTCTATTTTGTCGTTTTTTTCGCTTGTTTCTCCTAAATTCCACCATGTCCATCAATGTTATCTTACAAAACATAATTTATATAAAATTAACCATATTCTAATATATTTGCCAATAATTATCCATCTTTTATGCCCTAAATAAGTGTATAAAACACACTTATCAATCGCTAGGTCGGCTCATCCTATGACGGTACAACTTGACCCATGACAAGCGAGCTCAACCCATGACAAATCAACTCTACCCATGTCAGGTTAGCTCAATCCATGACAGGTCGGCTCGACCCATGCTTACAGTATCCAAAAGTATCATCATTACATTCTTTAACACCTGTCTCTTAAGTGATGTCACTGATAAGTGCATTTTTGTACACTTATTCGGGGCTATATTACTAAGGTTTTGTGTCGTTTTATTATTACATTTTACTTAACGGACATGTTGCGAAGTAATTGGAAAAGAAAGAAGGATAAATGGACCAATTGATGG